>CM069438.1:48938836-49102705 GCA_035610365.1 Aquatica leii | reverse complement strand
ATGATAAGAATTTTGGAAAAGAGTATAGCTTTAGGGAACTTTGGTATGTCTGCTATAGCAGAATGTCCAGAGGGTGTAATGAAGCAGCCCTTAAGTTACCGCAAGACAACCAGTGATACATTGCTGTGGTTGCCGAAGACAGTAATTAGAACACGTCCTTTAAACGGAGGAATTCAATATTATTGGAAATCCTTTTTTTTTCTATGTTTGAAAAATTCCCAGTTGCAGTGCTCACAGTTTTAATTTAGAAAAGTTTTACCTTATTCACAGAATCTGTAGAATGTACCTATAAAAAAAGAAAAAATATTAGTTAAAGTTGTTAAAAATTAAAATAAAGAAAACATATACATAGATCCAGGTAAGCTAAAGCTAACGCTACGTCTATAAAGGATAAAAGAACACTAAGTCTTCAATGTAAACTCCATTATCTATCGCATAGAAGACGTTCTCCCGATCTAAAAATCCAAATCATTTATTTTACTTATCCTTTAGAATTTTCTTTCACGCTTATGTGATGTGACATAAGTGCACGTTCTCCTCAACGTAAGTAGGGTGATAGATATATAAATTCTTATTGAAGCGATAGCTACATAAAATTCTTTTATGACTGTTGTATAGATTGTATAAATAAATATGGAAGTTATAAGAAAAGACATAGGATGTTCGTCCTTAAACAAAACCTTTATGGTCGCTGCGGTCATCCATCATGAATTGATCATTTTATTTTATTAATGTGTTGGGAGGCATCAATCAAAGTTTGAAAAATTTCTTGCTGTGTTTAACGATTGATTAAACTCATAAATTCATACAAGTGTGTCATCGTGATAGGCATTCTACCGCACCTGGTACATAGGACATAAACTGTAAATATTTTATTTTTTTCTTCAAATAAAAAATAAACTTTTTTTGTAAGTGTACATATTTCTAATAAACCTAACATAATTTGGTCATGGTTGTAAAAACATTTAAAAAAAGTCTAATTCGTCTACCTGTACAAAGAAATGTGTGTTTCTATAAGAAAAAAACGAATAATAATCCAGGGAGGCAGAATTAAATAGGATTAGTAGTTTTCATTGGATTCTTAACTACTCTTCTTCCGCCCATCATCCAAATTACATTATGTAAGAGACCAAACCTCAAGAATAGAAAGCAGAAAATATAGAATTAGTAACAGAACCGTCGTAAACAATAGTTCAAGGTTGTAAAAGCAAAGGCTTCCGTGGCTGGAATCTATACTAAGATAAAAACGTTTTCCGGGTTTTGGACCGTGAGACATTCATACAGTTATTAATCGTCTTCTACATCCACGTACTCGATTACCTAAGGACATTTCCTTTCTACTCCCGAATCTAATCCGATATTGGCCTTTTTAACCCTACATTCACAAAATTACAGATCAGATAGAAAAACTTCTTCGTTGGAGATAATGGTATTAAACCCATATTCAACTCTCGACAAGCAAAATCTCGCAGATTCTTCCCTTCTCCCAATGCAGAGCAAATTTTTCTACACTTTCATCTCTGAGGTGTATACCAAAATTCCTTGTTCATGGTTTAGTCTACATTAGTGAAACCGGTCGTTCCGTAATTACTCGCATTTCCAGAACATAATTCTTGTATAAGGAAAAGGCATATTTCTAAGTCTGCAGGTTGCTGAACTCCTCATTTTTACTACAAGTCACAGGATAAATTTTGATAACATTTCGGTAATTGCCAAATCTCTATCCTTTTTTAATAGGAAATTCCGAGAGAGCATAGAAATCATCAAACCATGGTTTCCAGCTATCTCCTCTTTGATTCCCGGTCCTTACTCTTTTATCGAAGACACGCCCTCTTTCGACCGAAGCCCAATCACTTCTTCTATATATACGGAGACTACTTCTTTTCTCAAATCACTTTCTCATATATTCGTCTGCTTGCTCTCGTTGAGAATAATCAGACTTGAGAGAATTAATGCCTTAGAGCGAATTTACCCGATGTTACCGTTGCCACTTCCCCAGACGATCCACCGCTACCTGCGCCTACTTCCAGTCAATCAAAACCGTCGCCCTGACTACCGCTACCACCTCTACAACACCCGAAGACAATTAGAAGGTTTAAAAGAAGACTCCCGAGCTGAAGAAAGCACTCTCTCTTGAAACAGAGTCAAGTAGCCGCGCTAACTGCTAGTTCTGGGCGCTTCTTGTAAAAAAGCTAGTTGCCCTCCGGCGCTCTTGATGATGGTGGTGGTGGAACCGTCCTCAGAGGTGGTAGAAGCGGTATCAGTCCCCCCGCTTTGAAGACAGTTCCATCAGGTATTGGCCCTTGTTGATCGGTAGGAGCTAAACGTGGAGTCATGAAATGGATTTATGTTTTCGATCCCGTTCTGTCGATCCAGTATGCGTTGGTTCCTGCGGTTTGAACAATGGGGAACGGACCTGACCATTTTTGGAGTTCGAAATGTACAAGTCTTGTGGTGGGATGTCTTTGCTCAATTACCATTTGTCCGATTTCGAATTGCGTTTCGCATGGTCACAGTAGGTTGGCCTACCTAGATCAGTAGCGATGTTGAGTTTGCCGGTGTAGTTTTCTTTATTCTGTCGGTACGTTCTTCCCCGTGGTTCCTTACTTCTTAATTTGTCGCTTTTGATTAGCTCACTCCATTATCCTAATAATGCTTCGCTGGGAGCGACTCCTGTCGCAGCGGTTTTACGTGTTCTTAAAATTGTCGGAAGGGACTTTGGCTCATTGTTTTGGGTCTTCTCCCCGGAGGTGGATCCCTGAGTCCATTTCACCTCTTGATTTCTCCTTTCCACTGGTGTGCTTGTGGGTGAAAAATTGGGGTAGTCCAGTGATCGCAGCCCCAGCGCCGGAGATAATCATATCCCATGTTGAAGATGTGAATACCTTTTAGAGTATCCAAATCTGACTAAAAACTTCTGTTCTTCAACGTTTGTAGCTAGTACTCTGGACCATCGGATATGCTTCTACCCATCTGCTAAATAAGTCGGTGATGACGAGAATCCATCACTTCTTGTTGGAAGTTGGAACGTAGGTCCCATAAAGTCGACTGATACGACTTCTTAGGGCAGTGTTGGTTGTCTGGGTCTTACCGTTGCGTTAATCTTGAATTGGGCCTGTTTTACAGGCGTCGCAGGCCCAACAAGACTTTACGTATTTACGTATGCCTGCTTTCAGGTTGGTCTAGAAGTATCTCTGAGCAGCCCGACCGTCGTGGTTTCTTCAATGCCAGGATGACCAGTGGTGAGTGCATCGTGGTAAGAAACAAACATCACTGCTTCCTGGACCCAGGGAATTCAGGACGACCTAAATACGTTGCGATCTTCAAGTCTTTTGTAGAGGGCTCCGTGTTCCACGAGAAACTGTTAGTAGAGCTCCATGTCGTCTTCAGCGATAGGTCCATATTCTGACACGCTTCCCAGATACGCATGGCATTTGATGTTGCTTCCGTCAAGTTACTGGGCTCTTTTTAATGCAAAGGTGTCAGTTTGGAAATGGAGATATGCGTGCTGGACAAATTGGTTCGGGGAGACAACATCAGGATTGACTGCGGAACACTTTTTCTCCAAGTTCTTGGTTAGTAGGGGTTCAAGATAAGTGGATCAGTGAAGTTCGTTTGTTTCTCCGGGTCAGTGCTTGATGTCGAACAAGTACTCCCTGTAGCATTAGTGACCATCGCGTCAGTTGGCTCTTGCTGTCTTTCATTTTATGCCAACCACCAGAGCGCTGTGCTGTCGGTTACGAGCAGAAATCGGCGGTCTTCTAGGTATGAGCGGTACCTCTTGATGGCCCCAAATGACGGCTAAACACTCTTGCTCGTTAATGTGGTAACGCTGCTCGTGAGGCCAAGGCAGCAGATCCGTGTAGGTGATTATTCGCCGGCCGTTAGGGTCTTCTTGGTAGAGCACTTCGCAGCAATGCCGACTCCGCTGGCATCGGCTTGAATAATAAACGGTTTAGTAAACTCGGGTCGCCAGCACATGGCGTCTTTTGTTTTTAAACGCCTCTTCAGCAGCTGATGTCCACGTGAATTTCGACTTTGTTGATAACTCCGTTAAGTGGTGCTTTGACGAGTGCGCAGTTTGGCACGTAGCCACTGGAGTCAGTTACTGCAGCCCTAGAAAGCGTCGGAGTTGTTTTCCTGGTAGATGGCCTTTCAGCGGCGTTTAGAGTTTCTACATGTTCTGGAAAGGGGCTATTACTACATCGTAGCAGCCACGGGAACCAGCTTTAGATTAGTGTTGCTGTAGTCGTTCCTAAAACCAGATAAAGAGGTATTTGAAATGGTCTTCCAAAGAATTCGAATAGATTATAATGTCGTCTAGGTAGACGAGGACAAAAAATCAAGCAAGTACCCCAGTAGGTACCTTCTTGCGTCATTAACTTTTGGAAACTTGATGGCGCTAGTTTTTTAATCCAAACGGCATAACTCGGAATTGGTACGCGGCTCCGTCTGTTGATGTAAATGCTGTCAGAGGGTTTAGATGCTGCTTCTAGAGGAACTTGTCAGTACTCGCACTTCAAATCTAGTGTCAGAAGATCTTTGCCGACCCCAAATCTCGTAGCGTTTTTCGGTATCACGGGAAGGTTTGAACTCTCGTCGTGCGTCTGCTGAATTAAGACGCCGGTAGTCAATGCGGAATCGAGATTTCCCATCCTTCTTTCCGACGATCGCTATTGGGGAGCAGTAATCGGATCTGCGGTAGGTTTCGATGATTTCGTCGGCTAGCATGGATTCTACTTATCGTGCGATTATGGCCTTTTTCGAGTATTTTCGAGTATTTTGGAACAGAAACATCTTTCTTTAACCGAATGACGTGCTTCGTATTGATAGTTGCAGTAAGTGGCCCTGTTGCTTGGAACGTGCCCGGAAAATAATTCTAACAACCGGGTAAGTTGATCCAGATGGAAACCGTGGGTAACGTCGTTTTGGTTTAAGTGCTGCGCGCCGTCGGACTTTCGTAGTCAATCCCAGTAGATGGTTCTACGTGTCGAACTGCCGAAGTGCAACATACCGCCGATTATAATCCATCGCCGCCTTTTGTTCTTGTAACCATGCTTTGTCCTAGAATGGGTGGTAGTCGTAGCTTAGGCGCGACCTAAAAATTCATGTCAGGTTGTTTCCGCCAATGTTGCACAGGGCAGTTTTGGTGAAAGTGTTGTTCTGGGCAGTAGTGACACTTCAGTGAAGCTAAAACTTCTTGTCGTGGTTGGTCTGGATTCCAGATGTCACTGGTTTTGGTTCGACTTTCTTCGGTGGAGAGGCTGAATTTCTTTAAGGCGGTTTCGATAGCGGTCTCCAGTTTTGGCAACAACTCGATAAGGATTGCCAGTTTTATCATGATGAAATGAGGCAGCAATATTGGATTTAACATCGGGATGTGTTGCTCTGCTATTCCATTTGTTCATCCCGCCACTACAGTTTTTGTTTCTTATGAAGGAATTCAGAGACAGTTTCGTTAACAGCTGCTTCTTTTCTCAGTGTTCGTTGTACAGTTATCAATTGCTGTTCTTCCCGTCGTTGGATTTAGTTAGAAATGTTTTTCAAGCGCAGCGATGAAAGTTGCAGGATCTTCCATAGGGTCGCCGCTGAAGCGTAAATGAAGTTCTGCAGTTGTGTGCGTTAGCAAACATCTTGCGAAGTTGTTGTTTAAGTACTTGGTCGACAGATTCTTCCAGTTTTAGGTGAGGTTGTTGTTGGGCGCCACTGGATGATTCCGGGATCCAGACCGGTGTTTTGCTGCCATCTGGGTGGATGGATTGTCTTGGCTGGCTAGCGGAGGCCATGCTTCTTCTTATCGGGCATGTAGGGCGTGGACTGGTGCGCGTTGCTTTCTTGATGAGCTTCACTTTCTTGCTGCAACTAGTAGGAACGACTATCCAGCCAACTACAAGGGATGCCTAGCCCACTCCAAGGCAGTGACAGATGAACAATAATTGTGTACTAACTCCATTCCATTTCAGCGTCCCCTCGCGCCCCACCGTCTAGGTTACCCAGGTGACGAGACCAACCGAGTCCACCGTCCCCGCGCCACCCATGTCGCCGCCATTTGACAGCTCCCAGACAAAAACGCAGAGATACGTCCACACAGAGATTACCAGGGAAGAGCACCACCACTCATCAAGGAATTCCTTGCCCAACTCCTGTTCTTCGCAACCAATAAAATGGCAGCACGACAAAAAAAGCCGAACTCCTTCTCATCGCGATTTGGAACCAAAGACGATAACATTACCTGGGCAGATTTAGACGCTGATTTTTTAACGCCAGAAACACGCACTATTCTTGCAAGAAACCTTAATCGCAGAAGCATCCAGACTGATACAGCAGAAAAACGAACCGCAAAGGTCGACTCATGCATGACCTCGCCAGCATCCAAAATTTCCAATCGTAGATGGACCCTACGAACCCACCATCCATCCTCAAAACGTCCCACAACTTCAAGCCGCGGTTGATAATTTCACTAAACTTATCAAACGATGCATCACAAAAGCCACCAAATCTATAACGAAATCCAAGTCGGATCCGCTTCCAACCACCACTTCACATTCGCGACCAGATCACCGAGAAAAACTGTTTAAGACGGTGGTATGTGCAACGCATCCGCCACCCAGTAGACAAAAAAGTTTTCGCCGCTCAAACTGCCATTAGAACACAAATCGAGCAACATCGAAATCTTCTCTTCGGCGACAAACTTCAGTCCCTAAATGCACAGAGATAACGGTTATGTGAGGCAAAACGGCTGTTACAAGCTTTAGGTTTTACGAACCCTGCACGGCCAACTCATATAGTCAGGAAGTAGGGGGTTCACAGAAACTATGCTTAAGGGCGCCAGGAGCTGAACTAAGATAACACTTCTGCCTCGTTCACGGCCAGACGGTCCAAACTTATGGTAACGCAATTGGAGGTTCGTAATCCTTGTTACTCTGATGGTCGAGTAGCCACCGTTCAAGTTATTAGATAACGACGATACAAAGAAGAGAAAGGTATGTGATCATAAAAGAAAAAGTAACCAAAAAATAACAACTTTAATTTAGAATCGTTGATGATTATCACGGGTATATCGAATTCTCAGTATATAAGGAATGCCAGTAATACCGGCAACACACAATACATAAGTAAGTTACGTTGAAATGAACAGCGAATGATAGTTCGTAGTAAATATTGTTTGTGCACAGTATGCGAAACAACATAAAATAACTAATAATACGACATTACTGATAATAAAATGCAGTGATAATAATAACTGAATTAATACTAAACTGTCGTACTAATTGTTGGTTGTTCATATCGTATGCGAAACACACCAAAGAAGTAATAATACGACCTTACTGATAATAAAACAGTGATAATAATTACTGAATTAATACTAAACTTTCGTACTAATTATTGGTTGTATGTTACAGCATGCAGAAACACACAGAATAATTAATGTTACTACCCTAAATATGGTAATACAACAAGGTTAATAATTACGGAATTCATATTAGCTACAGTTTCGTGGAGCGACCTTTCTGACAGCGAACAAATAAATAAAACAACTTACCCATAATACAGGAACTTCTACTTGATCGAAGAAAGCGCTTTCCCCGGCAAGTAAGCCTGAAATCACCTTTAAATAGCAAGTCGTGTCAAACCAATGCCTCCACGAAATCAAAATCTACAAAAATGGTTACTTATTGTTAATCGAAAGTACATAAAGCATAACCCGGTTGTCGAATGCTGTTATACACCGTCGAGGACAGGTGGTTTCGCATGGCATCTGCCGCCCTGGAGTAAGAATCTTCGTTGAAGTGTGATTAGCTTTGGTTCCATTAAATTTTAACCATATGTCTTATAAATCGAGTTATACTCGTCCCACAAAAGTATTGTTCGGAAATTAATCCTTCATAATTCGTTATCGAACAGGAACAGGTGCCAGCACGTGGCGGAACGGCTATCAAATAATAGACGTACCAAAAATCAACGGATTCACCTACACTTTCTACGCCGACGACATCGCCGGCTTGGATAAGAGAAATTTTGAAAAAGCCCTCACGTCACTAGACAACTGTTACGACGACTGGAGAATACACTTCAATCCCATCAAAAGCACCGCCGTCCTCTTCAACCAAAAAAACATTGCCGTCATACGCCGCCTCCACATCAAAGGCAACGCGACGTCGCCTTAGGTGGACGAGAGACTAAATACCTCGGTTTCATCTTCTATACAAAAAAACTTCTTTGAAAATTCCACATCACTTAGAAGCTGGCCTGTTCCAACTGCTGCTGAGTAAACATTAATCCCATGCTGTGCCGCAACAACCGCGCCTCAACATCGACAGCAATCTCCCTCATCTACAAGACGATCATCGGCCCTGCACCCCGACTCCATACGCAGCCCAAAATATTGTTCTACGCTGCCAAAACCCACACCGCACCAAAAATCTAGATCTTCCAAATACTCCATGGTGTCCACCAAGAACTCAACATCCCAACGATCGCAAATTTCGTCCGTCAATCCGCAGGTGCGCTGCATGTAGACCTCTCGTCCGACGGCTTTGGGACTACGACCGATCACTTTTCTATGGAGTTTAGAATCTGGCTTGGTTCATGAGTTAATTACCTAACTTTTGAGAAGTTCTTAGTTAGATTTTGGTTGCTTGTTTATGAGTTCTTCGATTTTTCTCATCGCCCTGATGAAGCTCCTATATAAAGTGGGTGAAACCTTTGCCAACTTCGGTTACATCAAGGACGCGGTTCAAACCCGGAGAGAACGTTCTTATCTTAGGAATAAATTCCAGTTAACCAAAAAATTAGTTAACTCTACCTTAACTTAACAAAAAAAATCAGGTAAACATTTTTACTACATGGCAGTTTCCAAATGATGGCATTTTAATGGATCAAACGTCACATGGTTTTTTAAACTTTTTACTGAAAAACTATTGATCTGGCTAGCTAACCGAACTATATAATTGTGATAATAAGCTAACTCCAAAAACCTGTGGGTTGAATCTACCTAACAGGCACCAACTCCATGTGAGTGAATAGAAAGGTAGATAAGATGTACGCAGACTAACAAGTCAAGGCAGAACAACCTTGTCTACATTGACCAAGGTAATTGGAGATCCGTATTCCCAATTACTTACTGTCACGTAAACCCAGCCCGCGCGCATTTTCAAGAAGCTGTAGTGTCATGGCAAAAACCAACAATGAGATAAACAATGCCTGCCGCTGCCTCTACCTGGCGTTGCTCAATAGACTGCAGCCTTTACACAGGAATGTCCAGTGGAATGTTGCTAACTTATTGGAAAATATAAAAAAATTCCAATATGGGTACACCCAATACTTGTAATGCGTGTTTGTATAATCTTCACATGAAGAATTGGCAATTACTTTGAGGTGAATAATTTAGTTTATTTATAATTAAAACAAATCAACTACAGTCGGACCTCCATTCAATGAACTCCTATTTAATGATTTTTTCTATTTAGTGATATTTTCTTTAGGATATTGACCTTCGGGTTAAAATGCGTGTAAAACACCTCTAAAATATGCTGTTCAAATTCTATATTAAGATCTTTTTCAAAGAAAATGTTACCTATAACTACTTAAAGTTTTCTTGGAATCACGTACAATTTACTTTACCTTTACAATGCCGCTTTGTTAAACGGATAAGCGGATTATAAGACTTCTTAATTTACGCCCTTACTAATGGTACTAAAAATTCTGTACGTTTGTAAATGACATAAATGCATAAATTGTTTAGAGGATTATAGGAGTTCCTTCGAGTTTTGAAATGCATTGTCATATTATTGAACACGTTTCATTTGCAATTTTTTCGTTTCAAGTTGTTTAAGTGTAAAGTTGGTTAAAAATGACAAAACCAAAGTGTTTATAATTAATATGTATTTCTTATGTACGTTTAAATTTGTGTTTTATTTTTTAAGTAAAAATTCTATACAATGAAGTTTCTATATAATGATGTCTTTGAAGGGAACTTTGAACATCACTATATAGGAGTTCGACTGTATTTCAGAATCGTGAGTCATATCTGAATCATTTGTATCGGTTGGTGAAAACACTCGATCATATCGTAGCCTTTCCAAAGTAGGCGTAGAATATTCATGGCCAGTTTGCACATTGCATGAGGCTTCTGGTCTATAATTCGGCTGTGTTGAGTATCCACGACCACTTTGCATACTTTACGAAGTTTTTATCCCATAATTTGGCTGTATTGCGTATCCATGGCGATATTGGCTACCGCTCAAGGCTTCTGGTCGTGTATATATCTACGGATATATGGTTCAGCGGATGACGTGCCTGGTTCATAATAAAATCGCCTTGGAGATTTAGGTCAAATTCGGAGTTGTGAGTTTCCAGCGGAAACATTTGCGCTCTTCTTATTGCGGCAAATAACTCAATTTTTGTAGAAAGTCTACGATAATCCAGAACCTTTCAAAAATCATTTAGCAGCAAAAGCATAAATAATCTATATGAATCAGAATCGCTTGATCTTTTACGTTCTTCTCTCATTGCAATACTTTTAAAACTTGAACCAAACCATCGTTGTCAGCTCTCTTCTGATATTGATGGTGACTGCTAAAGTTATTATGTTACAAAACCTTGTTATCGCTTTTTACTTGGTATAAATTTTGTTATGTTCAAATTCCGTTGCCAGTATTAAATTACTCCCTCTTTTATTTCCGTTAAAGTCTACGCATTTGCGGTTTGACTGTCAAACTGAAAAATCAGCACGTGTTAACTAAATGCTCAGTAAAAGAATTTGTGAACACCAGCATATTTGATCTTGTAAATCAAATAAAATTTCAATAGTTGAATGAGAAAGAATCGCTGAGATAAAGAGGGCGTATCTTTTTTGTGGTGACGTTAAATTTTCTTTGTTTTTATCGCGTTTTACTACTGTCACGTGTTAACTTTAAGAATTTTTTTTATTACTGTTAATTATCAATTTTTATTTTGCCTTGCTTTTTCTTTTTATATTTTTCCTTTTACTTTGCTTTTGTTTTTCCTTTTCTCGTTTTTTTATTATTTGTGTAGTGCATACTCCTTTTTCATTATTCTTTTTCATTGTTTAATAAATGAAATAGAAAAATAAATATGTATGTATATATGCCCTTCTTTTTCCACATTTATGACACAAAGTTGTTTGGTCGGTGCCTTTGCAGGTTGAAGCTAAGTGTCCATTATACTGTTCTTCGATGTTGCATTTTGCCATTCTTGTCTTGTTTTTGTTCTTTTCTATTATTTCTACAGCGCCCTCTTCTGCTAGTCTTGCAGTCACCGTTTTCGTTTGGTTTTTATTTTGCCAAAATTCTCCTATATGAATCTTTACTCCATTTTTACTTTAGTACGTTTTCTACGCCTTCCTTGTCCATAAGCACATCCATCCCTATTATTATATATTTTTTGTTCTTATACTTTCCCTTTTGATCTCCGCTGTTGTACCCTCGTTGTCTGCTTCTAGTATTTCTTTGGTCCTTATTAGAGTGTTACTGTGCTTTTCGAGAGTTGTGAGTTGCCGTCTTTTGTACTTCCTAACGGTTTCTAATGTTTTCTGCTTCTTCCGTTCTCTGCAGTTTTGTTTCTATGTTTTTTACAGTGTTTTCGTATTTTTCCCCTTTTTTTACGATTAGAGCATATGTATTTCTTCTATTTGTTTTATTGTCCTCCCCCTGTTTTGCTTTTATGTTGCATGGGTATCAGTAACTTTATGTTTTTCTGCGTGCTTTGAAATATGCATTCGGTCGTCTGCTTACGTCTATTATTCTAAGTCATTTTAATGTTATTTCTCTTTCTTTCTTTAATTTCTCTAGTTTTTTTCATATACCTCTTTCTTCGTCCTCATATTTCACTTTTATTATTTATCTTTTTTATTGTCGATTGTATATTAACTGTTGTTTTCCAATCCTTTTCTAGTGTTTCTATTTCTGCTGTTCGCATCATCCAGATCGGAAAAGTTCGTGTTGATAATTATTTGTGGTCCGGTATTTTTCGCTTCTTTGGTACTAGTCCATATTGTAGTTGTATTTTTGTTTTCTCCAGATGGTGTGCTATTTTGTAATTTTAAACGCTTCTTCGCTGCATTCTTCTTTGCTGATCTGTTCCCATCTTTTTCTATATTACTTATTACCTCGTTTCCATCTGTCGTCCATTGTATATTTTGTATTTCCTTGTCCGCGATGTTTTCTTTGGCGTATCTATTTGTAGCTCTGTTTACGTTTCTATTTCTATTTTTAATTTCTCTACTTTCTCCCATTTGTTTATTATTCTTTTCGTGTCCCTTTGTCGCTATATCTTTCTTTTATTTTCTAATGTTTGTAGTTTTTCCGTTATGTTTAACATTTGCATATGCAGATTTTTAAGAGCTTCTATTGTTTCTAACATCTCCATGAATGCCAGGTTTGCTTTCTTTTAATAAATTACTTGATGAAATTGTATGTTCGTCGCTTTTCTTTTCTTGTCCGCTGCGCTCCACGAGTTAAGCATCTTTAATGGTGTTTTTGTGTTTTTAAATTTCATATTTAAATGTGTAAACCAATCACTTTGACCACAAACACCAAGAGGATTCACACACTGAATTGGATCATAAAAATTTCTCCCTATCTATTATTTGAAATTATTTCTGGTATCTTCTAAAGTTATTTTTTATTTTTTTTGCTTTGTTTTATTAACTTTTTCATTTTTTAAATTTTATTCGTTTGTAAGTTACATTCCTGTGTATTCTATATTTTGCTACTGTGTTTTCCTTAAATTGCACCGTCCCGTTATTTTTTAATTGCACCTTGTAAATTCTTCTAAATTCGTTTAGCATGTTAATTATTTTCTTGATTTTTATGAACCGATAAGCTTCCTTTTGGTTTAGAAAAAAAAAATTGCCGCCTATCGCCTCGCCGGTTTTTGAGTTATTGCCTTATCTAATTTTTGTTGATATGCACTTTCAACACCTTTATTTACTTTGTTTATATTATTTTTCTTTTGCCAACATTTTAATCGTATCCATTTCATTTCACGCCTATTTTTACAAGTATTTCTTCGGGTTTTTTAAAAGTTTTTTGTTTCTGGAAAATTTTTGTTTTGATGCTGTTAAAAGTTGTTTTAGCCTTTATTTTAATCTCTTTTTAAAAATGTAACACAATCTGTTGTAATTTTTTCAGTTTTTAGGAGATGCTTATTGCCACTAGCGCTAACAACTATTAAAGACGTAAGTAACCTTTTCTGTATGTAACAATTTTAGTGTCGATTGTGTGTGCGACTACCGTAATTACCTTATCGTATAGGGTGTTGCATACCTCGATAGTTTAGTTACAGTGATATTGCTTGACGAATAGTTGTAAGATTTATACTTTTTTATACGTTGTCGTTGAGATAAATGCACTTCGTGTTAGTTTGATTGTGTCTTATTTCTCGTCCTTAAGTGTTGTCAGGTGAAAACAAGCACCTGGATTACTTTTCTCATTTTGGTGCTTTTAGCCAAATTATAATCAGCGTTTCAAAGACAAGTTGAATTCTATTAGTTGCTATATCCACTTCCCAGTCTCGGAAATTTTGAGCTGCCGTTGCTTTCTTTGTGGTGAGTTACAAATAATTGATCTCACTTTCTATATGCAGTTTTTATACATCAAGTTTAAAAAAAATTCGCTAATAAATTTCGTATTGTAGATTCAACAAAAATTTAAAACCGAATCTTCATATCACAAATTTGTTAGTTGCATCACTTACCTATCACTCGAAAGAAAATAAAAATAAACTTTTCCCTAGTACTAAACAACAATAAAACCAAACCTCTCCATAATTACATATTAAACGATCGTTACGCCGCAAATCCAAAAATAGTATTTGAGACACTGCGACCAAACAAATATTTTTATTTACTTTGCTTTTTATCTGAAAAAATTTATCTAAAATAAACCACTTTTAAAAAAATCATTTACATAACTACAAAAATATTTCCTAACCCGGTTATCGTAAAACACCAATAAAAATACTGATTTTTAGAAAATGAAAACCCGTTGCGTTATGTGTCTTGTTTGTTTGACATGGAACCTTCTGGCGGACGTTCCGCTAAATATGATAGCGTTTTACTATATTTGTACAAGTAAAAATGATCCAATTTATTCCAGACTGTAATCTCAACAAAGAGAAGATATATGGATCCTATTATTGTTCATCTGCAACCTGATGTAAAGTAAATCCACACCTAAACAAATCCGAAACCTCCCGGACTTGTAAATAGAAAAATGTTCAGGATTACCCTTCCAGTTTACTGGTTCAACCAACTCGAATTAGATTACATGTAGAGAACGGTACACAATTTATTGACTTTGCTTAGTTTGCTACAGATGTTACTAAATCAGTTTATCTAATAAACATTTTAAAAAGTTTCTTCGGTTTTATTCTGTGATTTAAGATCGGTACCGAGAAAGTTTTAAAGCAAACCTTTTAGCTAAATCGCTAATCCTAAAACCAAACTACCCCTAATAATCTAGACTAAACAATGCTAAAAAGCTAATTTATTTAATCTGTTTAATAACTTTTATTGTACGCCATTATAACTACTCAAAATTTTTAGTCTTGATATTTTATTACCTTTGATAGACACAATATAAATATTTTTGCTTTTAAACTTTATTTTTTGTTACAACTTTATGATTATTAACAATAAACGCCTTGTCTCAAAAACTAAATAAAAATTTAAAAATACTAGCAGTAAAAACGACATTAAAGAAAGTATGGAACATTGTTTAGGGGACTTCTCAGCACTGGGTTTCCATAATTGTACCAATATAGTGCTGTGGTGATATATCTAAGCATAAGTAAACTAATACACAAAAAAACTATAAATCCAAGAGGTCGTACAGAAGTTTTAAGCAATGTGAACTCTCAACCTTCTCTGATCGCTACTGGTACAGTCGCCTTATAAAATATATAGATTTTTGTTGATGAAATATTAACTTCTATTTATGCTCCTGTGAGTACGAATAGTCATAAACGGTCTAGAAAATTTCTAGAACAGTTAAAAACGCCAAATTAAATACTCTATAAAAGTAAGTAAAACCGCATAAGTCTCACACCATCACACAGAATAGCTTATTTTACAGGTATTACAAACAAAACCGACAAGGTTTACTGAGTTTTAAACCGTCTTCATTAGATGTCTGTTTTCTATGCCTTTTGTTCCACACATGTTCAGGCACCGTTTATTTTGTAAATCTGCAATGTTCTTTTACTCTAACTGAAATTGAACACTCCGTGTTACCTATATCACTTGATTCACAGGAACAAAAATATGTTTTAAGATCTCTTGTTTACCTTTTACATATATAACTGATTGTTCAAAATATATTTGGTTGTGACGACCGTTTTGATGTTACATTTCTTTAATGTTTTGTTTATTTTATCTATGGAACCAAAGAATACGACAAACAAGCGGTGTTAGTAGGAAGCAGTACGTCATAATTGACTTTTAGATTGGCTGCTCTCTTGAATGCCTTTCGAATTTCTTTGGCCCTATATTGATTTTGTAGTAAGGACTCCAGCAGTGTCTTCTTATTTTTCCGGAGATTATTGTTATCTAAAATATGTAAAACAATTTGTTACGTGTCGTTAGTATTAACGTTTCACATTTTCGTATTTTAATACAATTCCTACTACGACAATATCTGCAGTGGGAAACCTTGCTCTGATTCATTTGCTATTAAAAATTTGCTGTGAGTGGTTTTGATTTTGATCTTGATAGAAACCTTATCCGTTCAATTGTAAGTAATTTTTTTAAATTTAATTTCTCGTCGTTGTTATTACTATTACGCTCTGAGCGATTTTACTAAAATAAAAATGTCTAACGTACATTGACGGAATTAAGGCGATTCTTGATCTACCTAATGTTCACAGTTGATGACTACGCACGCCATTTTGCAATTGTTGGTCTCAAATTCTCTATAACAAACTAAAAAACACTCAAAACCGTTTCCCAAGCTTAAGTGTACTGACGTGAGGTTGTTTAAATTGAACTTTGATACGCTACCCGTCAAGTGAGATTTTAATATGCTAATAAAAAAGTAGACTAAAAAAACCTGAGAGAATGGTATAAATCCTTTTTAAACCATATGATGAGAGTCATCCTTCGTCGCGAAGATGGCATGTAAAAAGAAGATTGGACTTACGCTCCACGATACTAAATTGTGATGCCTTTTTGTATTGTGCTACATAATTGTCTATAATTCTATTGACTATGCCTTCAACTTTATTAGTTATTAATCAATTAGTTATATTCTTTAAGATTATTATTAATATTTTACTTTTAGTTAAGTCAATACTGCAGTTATATTTAAATTTCTGTACTTATTGTGTACGTTCACTTAAGTATTTATTCGTAGTCACGGCCAGACTTCGGCAAATATACATCGTCAATTGTAAGCTTACACTCTTCAAAAAGTCAAGAAATAATATTACTGAAATAGTATATTTATTTGCTATTTACGTAAGAAACTTCAGGTCTAGGGTATGTCGCTTTTTTAATACTAATTTAAACGTTCAGGTTCGATTGTCGACAATTGCTTTTTCGCGGCTGAATGTAAATATTAATGTAGGTTCGATTTTACTTCGTTGTTTGTTATTTTATTGTTAATTGGTAATGAGTGAAATTTATAATATATTATTATCTAAAAAACACGAGTACTAACATACAGTGTTAGTGTGTAACCGATTGAGTATAGGTAACATTTACTTTTTATTATTACTTGTTACCTCTAAAAAGACAAGAGTGGTTATATAACAAAACTGTTTATTCTCTCGTTGATAGTTGTTTCCTTACATCTTACTTCTTCTTGGACTGGACTCTTAATGTCTACAAACCAAGGATTTTGCCAGTACAAGGAGTGGCGCCTATTTTTTTTTCTCTTTTTTATTATACAATTTTCAACCACGCTCACTCACTGACATCTTAACTAGCAACGTAGTTATTACTAACAGGACCTATTGGAATAAAAACGTTGGTAACAAATTGCCCTCTGTTTAAAATGATGGTAGGATTTGGTGTTTAAATATCTAATGTTGTGCATTTTTTTTCTAAATACAAAATGCCCTTACTTTCCGTTTTTATTCTTTGTCATTAGTACGTCTAAAAAAACTACACTATGGAGAGAAAATAACAGGGACTTTTTAGACGTACTAGTGACAAATAATAAAAACAAAAATGTAGGGAAATTCCTTATATAGACACGCCAAATCCCACCAGCATCCAGTTGTTATGTTAAAAATATTTTGATGTGGTTTTCGTACTATATGAATTCTGTCTCGGAAGGTACTTTTTACATCGTTGTGCTTGCGACATATATTGTTACATTATTTAATCGACCATTTTTGTGTGAAACGAGAGTCAGACGCATGTGCTAACGTAAAGCCTATGCGGTTTTCCATTATTAAATATCTTAAATAATTCACGCCGATTTGGAATACTGAATGACGGTTTAAGATGCGTTGGTTTTGAAGAATTTATCGAGGTACAGTATCATTTTACGCCGCAATTTAATTGTTCTATTTTACTTTTAGCAACTTTGGCTACCGACACGTGTTCTATATAATGCTAAGATTCTAACACCTATTCTTTCTTACCGGAAAACTCATATGATAACGACACAATTAACAAAATCTTCAAAAATTGTGCTGGATGTGTATTCGAACCACGATAATTAAAGATATTGAAACAATGGTTTCAATTACTACAATTACAAACGAATTGCAAGGCCCGTTTGCCGTACTGTACTAATTTGCCTTAACGCGTTTGTTGTTTTTTTTTTCATAGATCGTATAAACTTAAGGAATTTATTTGTGATAACGCCATATGTACGTAATAATTCAATTTGCACCAAATTTTAGGAAATTTTGTTAAAGGTATAGTTAGTTAACCGCATACTTCAGGCCACAAAAAATCTTGTTTTGTATTTAAACTTTCTTTTATCTGCGTTGTCAGTCGATTGTACACACGACTGTACGTACATATGATGTTTATTGTCACAATTTAATATAAAACCTTTTTATGTAATATATTATTAAATGGTGAACCCTGTTTCGCTTAATACCGAGATATATTCACCAGTGCAAGTTTGTTCCTTTAGAATGTAAAAGTTAAGCCAACAAGTTTAATTTTATGTACAAAGTGTTGCACAACCTAAAGGGCTTGTATCAACAATTTTTGTTTGTGATATTTATCAACAAACTCTTAATTCATAGCATCTATGTAATTCTACATTGCTTCTACTTTTTAACCTCTCTTTCTTTTTTTTTGTTTTGTTACATTTAAACTGTATCTTCCATTAATAGTTTCCGACCGTTTTGGCGCCTTTTTAAATTACTATATGATTAGCATTAGTTACGGGTAAATTCTCGTAACACAGTACAGAAAGCAACTGTTTTACATACTACAGCAAAAAAGCTATACAAGTGTCGGTTAACAAAAATCTACGGAAAGAAAAAGGTCCATACGTCAAATTGGACAAAAAATGAAGAAAATTCGAAAGACATTAGTGAGAACAGCCAAACGTCAAAAATAATGTACCGCCCATCAGTAGTACCGCTTATTAACCGTACTGTATGAGTTCTACAGATAAAATAAAACAATATTCTAAAGAAACATAACATCAAAACTATTTTTACGGCCAAAGATACGTTGAGCAATTGGTTTAGATTTGAAAAAGGTAAACAAGGGGTTTTAAAACTTGTGCATCAAGTTATGTAAAACAAACAGAACGCTCAATTAAAATTAAAGTGAAAAAACATATAACTGACTGCAAACACCGCAGTTACAAAATCAGCAATGATTAAAGACGTGTGGAATACAAGACGCACGCTAAAAGTTGTCTTTTCTAATCCCTCTAATACGCAAAGCTGTAGAAGAAAAGGAAGTAAATTGCCCCTCTTATAAAACCCCACCGCTAATACATTTTTCATCAATGACAATTAGCAAACTGCAATGTCTTTCAGAAACGTCAGTTTATTTAGGTTCATAAACAAAACTTTAAAAATCAAGTTCAACTTCTTATTTGACTCACCTAAACCTATAAATTCTAAGTGTTCGAATACGATCGCGGTCTAAGTCAAAAGTCGCTTATAATCTTAATAAAAAAACCACGATAACTAAAGATCGTATAATAATATTGTTAAAAATTTGCTAGCTTTTACGACTTTGACAAAAGTTTAATTAAGTAGTAAAAAAAAAGTTTTTTTCAAACTCTTCATGATAGCTGCAAAATGCTCATTCTGTACGATGATGTAAGACGCACAAAAACTTTATTCCTTCTATTCCTAAGCAAAATAGCAGAAGATTTGATTGTGTTAATGAAAACGTTAAAAAAAAATTACCAAAATTTTTAAGGCTACCTACATCAAAAAAACCAAAACTTCAAAATGAAGGCGATAATTTACCTATTATGGGCTCTACAAAACGTTGCAATTTTAGATGCCTACAGCTGCAAAAAAAGTAAAAACCAAAACTTTTTTCATCTTTCTTTATCTATTATTTTAAGTTTTTAACTTTCTTCAAGTTTAAACGGTAGCACTTGTTTTTTACATAATTTTTTTTTAGTTTGGTATCAAACCCTTCAAATTGAAAAGAAAAAATGGTATTGTTAATTTTTTTCTTCCGTTTTTACTTTTCATTTTATTTAATACGTTCATTTTATTTTTATTTTTTTTTAATAGAAATTTTCAGTTTTGCAAAAAAATATGTTTCTCATTTTCTTGATTTTAAAATTTCCTAAAATAAATCGTAATCGAAGACGTCTCAGTTTTTAGTACCCGTCTTATTTAAATTTTTTTACTTCGCTTCAATTTTTGTTAAATAAATCTATTTTCATTTTCTTGTCTTCTTTAAAGTATATTCTATCAATTTAAAAATTGATTTGACAACTTTTGGTTTATCAACTCTCTGATTTTTCTTGTAAAATTATTTCCTTTTTCTCTGTTTCTTCATCTATTATTTTCATTTTTTAAAATAAAGTTCTTCTATTTATTAATTAATGTTTATTCGATGACCTATCTGTTTTTAATGTTGTTTTTGAATATTTTTAACTTTCTTCATTTTTACGTTAAGTTTAAACGGTAGCACTTATTTTTTATATAATTTTGTTTCCAATTTTGTATCAAACCCGTCAAATTGAAAAGAAAAAATTGGTATTGTTTACTTTTCTCTATCAATTCACAGTTTTTTTATTTTTTCCTTAAGTTTATTTTTCATTTTATTTAATACGTTCATTTTTTTTAAATTTTTTTAAAGATTTCTTAAAATAAATTGTAATTATAATTTCCAGTACTCATCGTTTTTTAATTTTTGTACTTGACTTCAATTTTCCAGTTAATAAATAAATTTTTTCAGTTTTTTTTATATGACAAAACTATTTCTTTCTTTTCTAATCCTTCTTAATCTATTACTTTACGTTTTTCACAATAAAGTTTGTTCTATTTAATAATAAATAATTAATCGATGGCATATTGGTTTTTTATTTAAAAAAAAATTTTTAAATCACCTTCTACGTTAAGTTTAAATAGTAACAGGTTGTAATCGATGACGTTTGTGTTTTAGTACGTTTTTTTTTTAATTTTTTGGTTCAGTTTAATAATTCTAATCAATATACATTTTTTTATTTTTCTTGTCTTCTGTAAATTACATTCTATCTGTTTGAAAGTTTTTTGGTTTTCTTCACATCTTGTTCTTTCGTGAAAAACTTTGGTATAAGACAAAACTATTCCTTTTTTTTCATCTATTGTTTTAAGTTTTTCACAATAATGTTTGTTCTATTTAATAATAAATAGTTAATCAATAACATATCGGCTTTTTGTTAAAAACATTTTTTTTAGACCTATATCATCTTTTACGTTAAGTGTAAATAGTAACAAATTGTAATCAATGAAGTCTCAGTTTTCAGTATTTTTTTTAATTTTTTGGTTCACTTCAATAATTCTAGTCAATAAATCAACTTTTTCCTTTTTTTTTATAAAATACATTTTATCAATTTATATTGAAAATTGAGAGCTTGTTGGTTTTCTACAAGTCTTGTTCTTTTGTAAAAAAAACTTTTGTATAAGACAAAACTATTTCTTTTTTCCCCATCTTTCTTCATCTATTTTTTTAAGTTGTTCACAATGAAGTTTGTTCTATTTAATAATACATAATTAATCGATCGCATATTGGTTTTTTGTTAAATTTTTTTTTTTGTAAACCTATACTATATACTCTATAGTCAATAAATCAATTTTTTTATTTTTTTTGTCTTTTATAAATTGCATTGTATCAATTTATATTAAAAAATTGTGTTTGAGAGCTTTTTAATCTTCTTCACATCCTATTTTTTGTGAAAAACTTTTGTATAATACAAAATTACTGTTTTTTCTTATCTGTCTTCATTAATTATTTTAAGTTGTTCACAATAAAGTTTGTTACATTTAATAATAAATAATTATTCAATGACATATCGTTTATTTGTTTAGAAAAAAATTGTTGTAGACCTATATCACCTTTTACGTTAAGTTTAGATAGTAACAAATTGTAATCGATGACGTCTCAATTTTCAGTACTCTTTTTTTTAATTTTTTGGTTTACTCCAATAATTCTAGTCAATAAGTCAATTTTTTTATTTTTCTTGTCTTCTATAAATTACATACTATCAATTTATGTTAAAAAATTGTGTTTGACAGCTTTTTGGCTTTTTGCACGTCCTATTCTTTCGAGAGAAACTTTTGTATAAGACAAACTATTTCTTTTTTCGTCATCTTTCTTCATCTATTATTTCAGTTTTTTAGAAAAAAGTTTGTTCGATTTAATAATATATAATTAATTGTTGTCTTTTATAAACTACATTCTATCAATTTATATTAAAAAAATTGTGTATGTAAGCTTTTTGGTTTACTTCATATTCTGTTCTTTCGTGAAAAACTTTAGTATAGAACAAAACTATTTCTTTTTTTCATCTTTCTTCATCTATTATTTTAAGTTTTTCACAATAAAGTTTGTTATATTTAATAATAAATAATTAATCAATAGCATATCGTTTATTTGTTTAAAAAAATTATTTCAAACCGATATCATCTTTCACGTTATAGTAATCGATGACATTTCAGTTTTCAGTACTCTTTTTTTCAATTTTTTGGTTCACTCCAATAATTCAAGTCAATAAATATTTTTTTTTATTTTTATTTTGTCTTCTATAAATTACATACTATCAATTTATGTAAAAAAATTGTGTTTGACAGCTTTTTGGCTTTTTGCACGTCCTATTCTTTCGTGAGAAACTTTTGTGTAAGAGAAAACGATTTCTTTATTCGTCATCGTTCTTCATCTATTATTTCAGTTTTTTAGAAAAAAAGTTTGTTCGATTTAATAATATATAAATAATTGTTGTTTTTTATAAACTATATTCTATCAATTTATATTAAAAAAATTGTGTATGAGAGCTTTTTGGTTTTCTTCATATTCTGTTCTTTCGTGAAAAACTTTAGTATAGAACAAAACTATTTCTTTTTTTCATCTTTCTTCATCTATTATTTTAAGTTTTTACAATAAAGTTTATTACATTTAATAATAAATAATTAATCAATGGCATATCGTTTATTTGTTTAAAAAAATTATTTCAAACCTATATCATCTTTCAAGTTACAGTAACAAATTGTAATCCATGACAACTCAGTTTTCAGTATTCTTTTTTTCAATTTTTTGGTTCAGTCCAATAATTTAAGTCAATAAATAATCTTTTTTTTCTTGTCTATAAATTACATACCATCAATTTATGTAAAAAAATTGTGTTTGACAGCTTTTTGGCTTTTTGCAAGTCCTATTCTTTCGGGAGAAACATTTGTATAAAAGAAAACTATTTCTTTATTCGTCATCTTTCTTCATCTATTATTTCAGTTTTTTAGAAAAAAGTTTGTTCCATTTAATAATATATAAATAATTGTTGTTTTTTATAAACTACATTCTAACAATTTATATTAAAAAATTTGTGTATGAGAGCTTTTTGGTTTTCTTCATATTCTGTTCTTTCGTGAAAAACTTTAGTATAGAACAAAACTATTTCTTTTTTTCATCTTTCTTCATCCATTATTTTAAGTTTTTCACAATAAAGTTTGTTACATTTAATAATAAATAATTAATCAATGGCATATCGTTTACTTGTTTAAAAAAATATTTTAAACCTATATCATCTTTCACCTTACAGTAACAAATTGTAATCGATGACATCTCAGTTTTCAGTACTCTTTTTTCAATTTTTGGTTCACTCCAATAATTCAAGTCAATAAATAATTTTTTTCTTGTCTTCTATAAATTACATACTATCAATTAATGTAAAAAAATGTGTTCGACAGCTTTTTGGCTTTTTGCAAGTCCTATTCTTTCGAGAAAAACTTTTGTATAAGACAAAACTATTTCTTTTTTTCGTCATCTTTCTTCATCTATTATTTCAGTTTTTTAGAAAAAAGTTTGTTCGATTTAATAATATATAATTAATTGTTGTCTTTTATAAACTACATTCTATCAATTTATATTAAAAAATTTGTGTATGAGAGCTTTTTGGTTTTCTTCATATTCTGTTCTTTTGTGAAAAACTTTTGTATATGACAAAACCATTTCCTTCTTTTCATCTTTCTTCATCTATTAATTTAAGTTTATCACAATAAAGTTGTTCTAATCAATAATAAATCATGAATCGATGGCATGTCGGTTTTTTATTAATTTTTTTTAAAAACCTATATCACTTTTTACGTTAAGTTTAAATGGTAAAAAATTATAAATGAGCATAAAGCACCCTTTTTTTATCTCACTCTAATTGGCAATAAATCAATTTTTTAATTTTTGTTGTCTTCTATAAATTACATTCTACTAATTTATTTAAAAAAATGTGTTTGACAACTGTACTTTTCTTCACTTTCTGTTTTTTTTTGCAAAACTTTTATATAAAACAAAACTGTTTCTCATCTTACTTTTTTCGACTTTCTTCACATCTTGCTCTTTCGTGAAAAACTTTGGTATAAGACAAAACTATTTCTTTTTTTTCTCATCTTTCTTCATCTATTGTTTTAAGCCTTTCACAATAATGTTTGTTTTTTAAATAATTTAATAATAAATAATTAATCAATAGCGTACTGGTTTTTCGTTAAAACAAATTTTTTTTGGACCTATATCATCTTTACGTTAAGTGTAAATAGTAACAAATTGTAATCAATGAAGTCTCAGTTTTCAGTATTTCTTTTTTTATTTTGTGGTACACTCCAATAATTCTAGTCAATAAATCAGCTTTTTCCTTTTTTTAGTCTTCTATAAAATACATTTTATCAATTTATATTTATAAAATTTTGTTTGAGGTTTTATCGGTTTTCTACACGTCTTGTTCTTTTGTAACAAAACTTTTGTATAAAAAAAAAACTATTTCTTTTTTTCATCTTTCTTCATCTATTTTTTTTAATTTTTTTACAATAAAGTTTGTTCTATTTAATAATACATAATTAATAGATAGCATATCGGTTTTTTGTTAAAAAAAATAATTTTTTTTAACCTATATCACCTTTTACGTTAAGTTTAAATAGTAATAATAGTAAGAGTCAATAAATTAATTTTTTAATTTTTTTTGTCTTTAATAAATTACATTGTATCAATTTATATTAAAAAATTGTGTTTGGGGCTTTTTGGTTTTCCTCACATCCTGCTTTTTGTGAAAAACTTTTGTATAATACAAAACTACTTTTTTTATCTGTCTTCATTAATTATTTTAAGTTGTTCACAATAAAGTTTGTTACATTTAATTATAAATAATTAATTAATGGCATATCGTTTATTCGTTCAGAAAAATTTCAGATAGTTACAAATTGTAATCGATGACGTCTGAGTTTTCAGTACTCTTTTTTAATTTTTGGTTGACTCAATAATTCTAGTCAATAAATCAATTTTTATTTTTCTTGCCTTCTATGAATTACATACTATCAATTTATGTTAAAAAATTGTGTATGACAGCTTTTGCTTTTGCACGTCCTATTCTTTCGTGAGAAACTTTTGTATAAGAAAAACTATTTTTTTTTCGTCAATTTTCTTCATCTATTATTTTAATTTTTTTACAATAAGGTTTGTTCAATTTAATAATAAATAATTATTCGATGTCATAACGGTTTTTTGTTTAAAAAAATTATTTCAAACGTATATCATCTTTGACGTTATAGTAACAAATTGTAATCGATGACATCTCAGTTTTCAGTACCCTTTTTTAATTTTTGGTTCACTCCAATAATTCTAGTCAATAAATCAATTTTTAATTTTTTCTTGTCTTCTATAAATTACATACTATCAATTTATGTTAAAAAATTGTGTATGACAGCTTTTTGCTTTGCACGTCCTATTCTTTCGTGAGAAACTTTGTATAAGAAAAACTATTTTTTCGTCAATTTTCTTAATCTATTATTTTAATTTTTTACAATAAGGTTTGTTCAATTTAATAATAAATAATTATTCGATGTCATAACGGTTTTTTGTTTAAAAAAATTATTTCAAACCTATATCATCTTTGACGTTATAGTAACAAATTGTAATCGATGACATCTCAGTTTTCAGTACCCTTTTTTTAATTTTTTGGTTCACTCCAATAATTCTAGTCCATAAATCAATTTTTAATTTTTCTTGTCTTCTATAAATTACATACTATCAATTTATGTTAAAAAATTGTGTATGACAGCTTTTTTGCTTTTTGCACGTCCTATTCTTTCGTGAGAAACTTTTGTATAAGGAAAACTACTTTTTTCGTCAATTTTCTTGATCTATTATTTTAATTTTTTACAATAAAGTTTGTTCAATTTAATAATAAATAATTATTCGATGTCATAACGGTTTTGTTTAAAAAATTATTTCAAACCTATATCATCTTTTACGTTATAGTAACAAATTGTAATCGATGACATCTCAGTTTTCAGTACCCTTTTTTTAATTTTTTGGTTTACTCCAATAATTCTAGTCAATAAATCATTTTTTTGTTTTTCTTGTCTTCTATGAATTAGATACTATCAATTTATGTTAAAAAATTGTGTTTGACAGCTTTTTTGCTTTTTGCACGTCCTATTCTTTCGTGAGAAACTTTTGTATAAGAAAAACTATTTTTTTTCGTCAATTTTCTTCATCTATTGTTTTAATTTTTTTACAATAAGGTTTGTTCAATTTAATAATAAATAATTATTCGATGTCATAACGGTTTTTTGTTAAAAAAAATTATTTCAAACCTATATCATCTTTTACGTTATAGTAACAAATTGTAATCGATGACATCTCAGTTTTCAGTACCCTTTTTTTAATTTTTTGGTTTACTTCAATAATTCTAGTCAATAAATCAATTTTTTATTTTTCTTGTCTTCTATAAATTACATACTATCAGTTTATGTTAAAAAATTGTGTTTGACAGCTTTTTTGCTTTTTGCACGTCCTATTCTTTCGTGAGAAACTTTTGTATAAGAAAAACTATTTTTTTTCGTCAATTTTCTTCATCTATTATTTTAATTTTTTTACAATAAGGTTTGTTCAATTTAATAATAAATAATTATTCGATGTCATAACGGTTTTTTGTTTAAAAAAATTATTTCAAACCTATATCATCTTTTACGTTATAGTAACAAATTGTAATCGATGACATCTCAGTTTTCAGTACCCTTTTTTTAATTTTTTGCTTTACTCCAATAATTCTAGTCAATAAATCAATTTTTTATTTTTCTTGTCTTCTATAAATTACATACTATCAGTTTATGTTAAAAAATTGTGTTTGACAGCTTTTTGGTTTTTTGCACGTCCTATTCTTTTGAGAGAAACTTTTGTAAGACAAAACTATTTCTTTTTTCGTCATCTTTCTTGATCTATTATTTCAGTTTTTCAGAAAAGGTTTGTTTGATTTAGTAATATATAATTAATTATTGTCTTTTATAAACTACATTCTATCAATAGCTTTTTGGTTTTCTTCATATTCTGTTCTTTTGTAAAAAACTTTAGTATAGAACAAAACTAATTCTTTTTTCGTCATCTTTCTTCATCTATTATTTTAAGTTTTTCTTAATAAAGTTTGTTCGATTTAATAATAAATAATTAATCTATGGCATATCGGTTTTTCTTAAATTTTTAAACCTTTATCACCTTTTACGTTAAATTTAAATAGTAAACAAATTGCAATCGATGACGTTTCAGTTTTCAGTACTCTTTACTTCACTCTAATTTTCTAGTCAATAAATCAATTTTTTTCATTTTGCTGTTTTCTATCAATTTATGTTAAAAAATTGTGTTTGAGAGCTTTTTGGTTTTTTTCACTTTCTGTTTTTTTGTGAAAAACTTTTGTATAAGATATAACCATTTTTTTTCTCATCCTTTTGCATCCATTATCTTAAGTTTTTCACAATAACGTTTGTTACATTTAATAATAAATAATTAATCAATGGCATATCGTATTTGTTTAGAAATTTTTTTTGTAGACCTATATCACCTTTTACGTTAAGTTCAGATAATAACAAATTGTAATCGATGACGTCTCTGTTTTCAGTACTCTTTTCTTAATTTTTGGTTAACTCCAATAATTCTAGTCAATAAATCAATTTTTATTTTTCTTTTTATCTATAAATTACATTATATCGATCTCTATTAAAAAATTGTATTTGAGAGCTTTTCGGTTTTCTTCATATTCTGTTCTTTTGTAAAAAACTTTAGTATAGAACAAGACTATTTCTTTTTTCGTCATCTTTCTTCATCTATTATTTTAAGTTTTTCTTAATAAAGTTTGTTCGATTTAATAATAAATAATTAATCTATGGCATATCGGTTTTTTCTTAAATTTTTTTTTAAACCTATATCACCTTTTACGTTAAATTTAAATTGTAACAAATTGCAATCGATGACGTTTCAGTTTTCAGTACTCTTTGCTTCACTCTAATTTTCTAGTCAATAAATAATTTTTTTCAGTTTTGCTGTCTTCTATCAATTTATATTAAAAAATTTGTGCTTGAGAGCTTTTTGGTTTTCTTCACTTTTTGTGAAAAACTTTTGTATAACACAAAACCATTTTTTTTCTCATCCTTTTGGATCTATTATTTTAAGTTGTTCATCATAAAGTTTGTTCGATTTAATAATAAATAATTATTCGATGGCATATTGGTTTTTTTTTCTAGTTAATAAATCAATTTTTATTTTTGTTCTTTTATAAATTACATTTTATTAGTTTGTTTTTAAAAAAAAATAGCGTTTGACAACTTGTTTTCTTCACTTTCTGTTTTTCATTTTTCTTCATGTTTTGTTTAAATTTTATTAAATTAAACTTTTTTGTATTAATGATTAATAATTAATTAATAATTAAAAACCTATCCGTTACTTTTAAATGTTTCGTTTAATTTTTTTTTATTTATTTGCCTTTTACTGTTTGAATGGTAGCGTTTATTCATTACTGTTTTCAGTTTTGTATTAAAACCGTCAAATTGATAAAAAAAAGTTGTTTTATATTATTCTCAGTCACAAAAAAAATGGAGACTAAAATTGACTTTAAATTTTGTGAAAAAAGAGTAGGGATTGATGGTACTTTTGAATTTTTTTGTTCTCCTCTTATTTAAATGTTTTATCAAAAACTTCAAATTAAAAAGAAAAATTACTTGCTTTTATTTCGCAAGTTTTTTAAGGTTTTTAATTGTGACTGAAAGCGTTTCCGTTTTCTTCACATCTTTTTAATTTCTGCACTTTTCACTTTTCTTTAACACGACCTTTTTATTAATTAATTTATTTGCAATAAATTTACAAATTCTTCTTTTTCTTTTTTAATGTCTCAAAAATATTTAATTTTATTTGATATGTCAATTCTATTTTGATTGAAGTGAAGTGAAAAAATCTGCTTTTCGATTTTCTGTAGTTTTTTTCAATTTTTTCACTTCACTCACGCACGTTTTTTATTATCTTCTCTTCTATCAAGTAAATACTATCAATTTTTTTAAAAAAGTTGTGTTTTGTCACTTTTTGATTTACTTCACTTTTTGTTTTCTATGCAAAACTTTTTTAGCAGAGAAAATTATTTCCAATCTTTTTTTTTTCTTCATTATTTATTCTCCACCTTTAAAGTTTTTCAGTTTGATATGAAAACTGTCAAATCGATAAGAAAAAAATTGGTATTGTTTATTTTCAATCACCAAAAATATTCAACATTAAACTCAATTTAAAATTTGTAAAATGATTTACTATTCACCAATTTTAACTTAGTTTGCATTACTTCAGCCTAATCTTTTTAAATAATTAAATATTAAACACAATATACAGTAATTCGATAGAAACTGGGTTAACAATTTATAATGCTATTAATGACGGTATAAACTTTAGACTAAGAATCTCTATTGACTTTCGCAAACATGTCGTAGCAGGTTCGTGCTTGTAATTGCTAACGGAAAACGTACACGTTACCTTTCTCGTGCAAGAAGGTAAGAATTAATAATTTACAATGTTTTTAGTTTTAGCTTTAGCACGAAATAATTTAGTAAACACCGTTTGAGATCTCATATCAAATTGAAAAATTTTGTGCGAAAAGGACGTGCGCGCGCTCGCGTATAATTTCGTTCTCAACAAAATCTAAATTAATAACATGTAGCAAATGGTTCAAAAGGAAGAAATTTGCACAAAATTCTGCGCAACGTTATTAAAACTTACGAGATTTTACCCTTTATAATTTTGTGGTTACATGAAAGAGGCTTATAACTTTATAAAGCGGCGATTAAAAACATCTATTCAGGTACGTTGTTTATTTATGCTTAATATAAAATGTCTAATGCGATTTTTTAAAGTTTTAAAGTCAATTTTGTTTTAAAAAACGGTCTTATCACATCATCGTTAAATTTAATTCCTTCGAGTTAATCCGCGTAAAGAAAAAAACACAACTTTCATTTTATATTCTTTTCGATCATTAAAATTCTCTAAAATCGCTTACGTAGAGTTACAACTTTCGTAAATGCATTATAGTAACTAAAATAAGAACCATCAACGTTTAGTTATTAAATGATTCAAGTTTGGCCCTTAGAAGACGCCATAAATAAGTTCAGGTGTTTCAAATTCAATTTTAGCGTCACATTGTATTAAGGATCTAATCCCGCTTGCTCTTTTAGCTTCGCAAAACATTTAACTTTTTAATAAGCATAAAATATTACCCGAGTTTTTATACAAAACTATTGCGCGCAAGATAATTTGGTTTTTAAACCAAATATTTACCACCATATAAAATGTTTACAAAAAAAAAGTTTGATGGATTAGGTTCGTTATATAAATACCAAATTTTCTAACACTTATAGAAAACCCTAGGGAAATTTTATGTTTTCTTTAAGGAAAATCTAGTTATAACTTTTATGATTTATATTTTAATAACATTGCGATTTACGATAAAAGATAATTTGCAAAGATATTATTAATTTTTTTAAACGTTATAATGTAAACGCATTTGTGCCATTTGTTTGGTATATAAAGTTTAAGTTGATCAATAAATTTACAAAAAAAAAATTAATTAGCATTTTTTTTGACGTATTAAAAAAACTTTTTCCTTTTTCTAATACGTATGTCACAATTTTATTTGTTGTTCATCCTTATAAACTATGGCACATTTTAGGATCTTGTTTTTTTGTTATTATTATATATTTTGCATATGTATAAATTATTCAATAAATAATTAAAACCAAATTACAACAACAACAACAACAAATGGTTACCCCAACTAAAAGTAATTATATGTTATTTTATTATTAACCAATAATATATATATTTTTAAATAATTTATTAAGTTTTGGTTAAGCTTTTTTATTTTTTTATTAATTTTGCCGACAGTTTCAACTAATTTTTAGTCATCATCAGGGCTAATTAACATTTTTCAAATATAAAAAAAATTAAATTTACAATATTTCAAACATGAAAAAATAATTATTCCTCGTATTCTTTCATTTGTAATTCTTTCCCTCTTTGAGTAGTCCATTTCTGTGACATTTACCATCTTAGCCAATCTATCTTTAATTTGCCATACCTTAGAGCTATACGTTATTATACTCTTTATTATTGTATTATATATTAATTTTTTGTTGTTCTTAGATATGTTTTTGTACCAGAGTTCATTAATGTGATGGTTTTCTTCCTTTTATGTTTTTGTGTTTAATTGCTACATCTAGCGTTCCATCACTCGTTATTTCTATTCCTAAATATTTGTATCCGTCGCACCCTTTAATATAATGACCATTTTCCAGAATCAGATTTTGTGTTGTCCATTGGTGCACATATATTCGGTTTTCTTCTTTTTTGTTTTTTAGTATTTTCCATATATTCTGCTAACAGAGCTAGTAACAGCGATTCCTCGGTAATTGTCGCAATTTTCTCTACTTCCTTTCTTGTGTATTGCGGATATATAAGAGGTTTTCCAGTCTTGTTCAAACAGTTTCCTCAGGTGTTCGTATAATTTCTCTGTACCATGTTTTACTAGCTCCACCGGTATACCTCCTGGTCCAGTCGCTCTTTAATTTTTTAAGTTGGTACATACTTGTTTGACTTCTTTTAGAGTAATTCTTATTGGTGAACTTATAATATTTATGTTGCTCTGGGTTATGTCATTTTCTTGCTTGACCTGTGATCTCTTCTCTGTTAATAGTTCTTTGAAGTAGTCGTCCCATTTATGATATCTCTTTTTTGTCTTGTCTTAGTTTTTTTATTATTTTCCAACTCTCTGTGCTTTTCCTTCTCCTTATGTATGTATTTATTTTTGTACAACTTTCCTCCCATGCTTCATTTTTCTTTTTACAAATCATTTTTCTAACTTTAGCTTGTGCTTCTTTATAAATTATTTTATGTTCTTTTCGTTTAGTGTTTAAGTATTTAGAATATTTTTTCTTTTATCTTCTATTTCATTCTGTATATCTTCATCCCACCAATAAGGATTTCGTTGTTTCCTATTTCGTTGATATCGTCTTGGAGCTTCATTTCCTGCTGCATGTATACATTCCTTTATGCCCTCATAGTGTTCTTCTGTATTATTGAGATCTATTTTTTGAGTTTTCTTCTTCTTCTCTTCCTTTCTATTTGGGAATGCTGTTTTTGTTCTAAGTAGGTGATGGTCACTACCACAACTCACACCTCTACATACTTTGACATCTTGTAGTTTTAAATTTCAATTTTGTATAATTAATGTATAATCAGTAATTGATTTTTGGTTTCTCGTATTTTGTATTCAGATATGTTTGTGGATCTCTCGGTGTGGGAAGTATCCGTTTAAAATTCGTAGTTAGTTCTGTTTGCACATAGTAATTAATCTGTTTCCATTATCATTGATTGTATCCTCTCCATGCTGCCCTACAATATTGTCATATTTTATTATTATATCTATGTTCAGGTTTGTGTTTTCAGTTATCACTTCATTAATATTTCTAGAAAAACCTTGTACGTTCCATGTTCCGAAATTCATTGTCTTTTGTTTTAGCTTGGTTCGTCGTAATCTTCCCATCCTGTTCCGAGGCGAATAATTGGGCTTTTAACATTTAGTTTTTTTAACGTGTCTCGAGGGGTTAACCTGATGCCACAACTCCCAACTTGAAAAGCCAGGAACTTTTCTGTTAGGGGTCCTACCCTTAGCCGAGTGGTTCCGGTATTTGGGCGCAGGAAGTTCGCCCTAGCACTTCTCCATCTGAGATAGGATTTGGTAGTATTGTAGCCGATATCGTGTTACTTTATGTTCTGTGAGATTTATCTGAAAACGTTAGTTTGGCACTAATGTTCCCCTCGCCACTAATATTACGCTTTTCACCCTCTTCCTTTCTCAACCGCGCTTGGGACCGGCTATGGAGACTCATATTAAAAATGCAAAAGATTTTTGCTGATTTACATAGAATTAGCAAAACAGAATGAAATTTTTTATCCGAAAAAATGTTAATTAGACGAATTACGTCTACATTAAGGTCTGAATATAATGAATTTCAGAATGTCTGGGAAGCATTGAAAGGTCGTACCTTGAATGGGCTAATTGAAATATTGTGTTTAATACAATTACGTTCAACAAAAAAATCGGATAAAGAAGCGTTTTCAGCAAAAACTTTTAATAAAAAGTGGAAACAGTCGACATAGCATAAAGCCAAAGTTGGCAAATAGGCAAGTCAAAACTGTGGTAAAATTGGGCATTTCAAGGCACGTTGTCCAAAATTAAATCAAAATAGCTCCGGAGAAAATTCTCGAAACAAGAAAACATTATATAAGCTTTCTGTATCTCCTGTAAATATTACATTAGCAAACAACCAAGTTATGCTTGCATTTGGATGTGGTAGTATAGCAATTAAAATGCAAATAAATAATATATGGAGTGAACATTACATGTCAGACGTGTGGTATGTACCAGATTCTGGTAGAAGTTTGTTTTCCGTACATCGGAGCGCTGAACTTAGACACAAATACACAATATCTAAAGATTATGTTAAATTTAGACATAATAATAAAGTTTGTGCAAGTGCTCGCTGGCAAGATACAAGTTACACCATGAGCATGGGTGTTTTAAAACCTGTAAACCATGTGAATGTTGCCACAACGTCGTATGTATGACATGAAACGCTTGGCCATCAAAACACATTTCATGTCAAGACGGTTTTGAAGCAGGTTGGTATTAACCTCAATGAATTGCAAACTAAACCCTACTGCGATGGTTGTGCCTTAGGTAAGACGCATCGCTTGCCTTTCAAGAGTCGTGACGAGTACAGACCTAAAGTCGTCGGTGAACGGATTCACGCGGAAGTGAACGGACCTGAGTTCAAACTCAGTGGGCGGTTCAAAATACTCATATTTAAGGACGAGTTTAGTAGATACCGTCGAATTTTTTTCATTGAACATAAAAATTAGGTATCAAATTGTCTGAAGCAATTTTTGAACGAGGCCAAGAATGCTAATCATACTATAAAGGTATTTTTGACAGACAAAGGTTCCGAATTTATTTGTACACCGGTACGAAAAATTTTATCATCTCGTGGATTAATATTTCGTTTAGATTCGCCATAGAATCCACATTAAAATGGGGTTGCAGAACGCAAAAACACAACCATTGTAGAGCTTGCGAGACCAATGCTTGCTGTGAGCATTTTGCCAAAGTTATTGTGAACAGAAGGCTATTACAGAGCTACATATCTACTCAATCGCTCCAGTAAGACTCAAATACATGGATTGAATCTTTGGAATTATGGACTGGTTACAAAATGACCAAATTGAATCATTTAAGTCTTTGGAACGGAATGCTACGTCCATGTTGCAAAAATTGCAAGAAATGGGGCAATAAAAGTGTTGTCGGTCATTTCGTCAGGTACGTGAATGACAAAGATAGCTCCAGGATCTGGATACCATCCTAAGGTACAATTTTATGCAGCAGAGACCTTTTTTTCAAACCCGAAAAAGTGTGTACGTCCAAGGTCAGCATACAAGTAAACACCGATCCATTTTATAAAGACAAAAAACCTACAGCTTCAAAGGAAGTTTTAGAATCGCCAGGTTTTTTGTGGTTTGACAATGAGTCAAACAATGATGTCTCGCCGGAAGAAGAATCTTCTGCTACGAAAGAGAAACCGCTGTTGCGACGTAGTAGTCGAGAGCGATCGTTGCCAGCGTGGTTGAACAATGGTAAATACGCATCATTGGTAGAAATTTATAGTTCTAAGATAACCCCAACTTCCTATAATGAGGCTATGGAGTCAAAACATTCTAAAGAGTGGTTAGCAGCTATAAAAGAGAAACTCAGCTCATGCAGAGAACAACACGTGGGAGCTTGTACATCTTCCTAAAAATGCTAAAATAATTCAAAATCAATGGGTTTTAAAAGTAAAAGAGCTTTCAGATGGGAATCAAAAATTCAAAGGTCGTTTGGTTTATGTCGACGATAGCTTAGTTCACTTTTCCACATAGTCGTTTTGTAAGTCCACCACGGAAAAGGTCTGAAGACTTTACACGGTACCATTTCCTCACCTGTGTTATCACTTCTGCATCCGAAGAGAAACACTTGCCCTTAAGATATTCCTTAAGCTTTGGAAAAAGAAAAAATCACAAGGTGCAAAATCCAGACTATAAGATAGATGAGGTAAAACGTCATGAAACCTAAGCTTCTCAAGTACTACTTGCGTTCTCTGACTTGTGTGAGGCCGTGCGTTGTATTGATGCAAAAATAACATTTGGTCTAGAAAAACCCTACGTCATGTAAACTATGCCATTGCAATCCCGGAACACGGTAATCATGACTTTCCCGCCAGATAGAAGTTCTTTGAATTTTTTTTGGTTGTGGCGAACCCTTATGTTTGTACTCTATAGACTGGGATTTCCGACTCGTCAGAAGTCACAATTCTGTGGAGAAAAGCATCACTTTCTGCTTTATATTGAGTCATAAGTTGTTCGCAATGTCAGTTTGTTTACTCCATCGATTCTTAGTAACCAGTTCTTTTACAAGAGCCACTTCTAGTTTCAGCAGGATTTGCATCTTTCACAGTCCTTGTCTACCTTTTAACAGTACTTATTCAATCTTCAATAGATGTGAATGAGCGCTAAACCCTTCGCACACCGCACATATATGCCGATCGCTATGTTGAGAGCTGTCGTGCGCAAACGCGATGCTGCTCAGAATCTGAACAAGGGAGAGTTATGTACAAATACTTAATGTAAATGGCAAACTACTTTTGACACGGCCTGGTTCGTCATTATAAAAGTTGTGGCTGTGGAAGCTTTTGTTTTTAATATGCTCTCGTATGTGAATAAAATGTAATGTAGTAAATGTAGATTTAAATAATGCAATATTTGAGATTATATGTCAGTTTACACTACAATACAACGTAAACCTGAAAGAGCCATGATTATTTATTTCATCTTTGTCTAAACTACTGTATCTAGAATGCACTTTTAAAATTATTGTCTTGGATTTTAAGCGTTGAAAACACTTATAGGGAGCTTGATTCGAAGGCTCGTGTAACGAAACGATGAAACGCTCAGATAAAACAAATCTGGAACTTGCGGTGGTACCCAATTTCACTTAAATTTTTGTATATTTCGGATGCAGTGTTTATTATTATTAAACAAGATATTCGTTATGATTCGTTTTATGTTACACAATATAGATGAAAATTGCACATAAACAATTTATTGAGCACAAACTTTGTTACAAAAAAGTCCGCGGGAGTGTATAATTATATCTAATAGTTTAAGAGTTACAGAGTTTTAATGTAATTTTCGTGCTTTGCACACTTGTAACTTCTAAACTATTAAACGTAATTGTACCCCTCAGCCGACTTTTTTATAGTAAATTTTGTTCTCTATAAAAATGTTTATTGGTTATTTTAAATTATTAAGCAAATCATTTCAATACAAAAATGTTGGCGGTTTTGATGCTGGTGTAATATTACAACATCGACAAAGCTACCCTTAGCGGCAAAAAAAAGCCGCGGTGGTCACCAAAAGCAACTCGACCGAAACACACTACTAAACCGATAATTTATGTTCAAATTTTAAATTGCGTAAACAAAATAATTTAATAAACCTGATTTATAAAGTTTTATAATAAAAACTATCAGTAATTACTAGTTTAAATCATAAGCGATTTCACCGTAAAGTTATCAACATAAGACGAAAGTAGGTAAAATAAAATTTGAGCAAATTATGAATGTCGAAATTGTATGAACAGTCAATCAATTGTAAAGATTATTAGCGTTATAAATCTATGAAGACTAGAGAAAGGATTCATGTTAAACTAGAGTTCATTTCTTTAATGTTTTTTTATAGTCAATAGCGCATTTGTTTAATATTAATAGGAGAAAGAATTGTGGAATCGGTAAAAAAAGAGAATTTAATAAAAAAGCATGTCGATTATTTTGCGTCGCAAAATGTTTTTATTGCAAGTCCAATCTGCTGTAAGTTTTCTTTAGATATGACAAGGAATCGCGAACGTGACAAACTGTTAAAAAATTCAATTTTTAAACAGTAGATGCACATTTCCAAAGATGAAATCTCCACTTTGCAACTTTTACATCTGAAAGGATGTGAAAACGTAGCTCAAATCATGTCATAATCTCAGAAGCTGTAGAACTGTGAACCGCCATAAAACTCGGGTAAAATCCAGTATCATTTAATTTTGTGTTTTTTAAATGCGCATCAAGTAGTTAGAGTGTGGTGAAGCAATTGTCAGGAATCACGCCATATAAATTGTTTATTTAATCATTTAATGATTTATTTAATCCAAGCGTATTCAATCAAAGTCTGGCTAAATTTCTGAAAGTTCCACTTTGGCTCTAAAATTGATGATGTCTAGAGAAAATTTTACATTTATCCGAATGCTCTCAAACGTATCTAAGCAAAAAATGACAGTCAGTGGACGTGAATCTCAATGTGTTTCCAAATAGGTACTACTTTGCTATTTATTCTGAGCGCACTAGATGTTATTAAACACGCGTTTTAAATAATACGTTAATTGGTATGAAACTTAATTAAAACTAATTAGTTACAGTTTAGTGTTTTTGTGATTTACAAGTTACTTAGAATATATTTATTCATGATCACAAATCCTTTTCCATTTAATTTTTGATGATGGTGACCAGTCCAGATTGAATGACGTAGATAATGTGAATGGTTGTTGCAATAAGGGCGCCAGGTTCACAACCCTAGTGAATTTAAATTTGGAACATAAGGTTAATCGTTGATAACAAAGAAACGAGAACTAAATCACAAAAAAAAGATTACATTACTGACAGACCATGAAGTAAATGACACACATAAAGTATCACTATAATTCGATAGATAAAAAATGACATATTTTTATTATTGATATATAGTAGAGCGGCATGTCTGCTTGCAATTTAAATAGAAGTCACATTTTAAATCTTTCGTTTCTAGTTGTAAAATCAGTATGTGAAGTAATTGTTAATTTACAGATACACATCGGGTCAAGTTGAGAAATTGTTGAATGTTTTGTTATCTTAACAAACTTTAATGAAAACCATTTAATTTCTTTTAAAAACGAATTCTTCATTAGTATGTAAACAAAGCGCAAAACACGAGATAGATTAAAATAAAATAAATTTGAATTTTAGATCAAATAGATTCCAAAGTAATAAAAATGTAAAGCGTTGCATTTTTAATCACATTTTTTTAATGAGTCGCTTTACTAATGTCACAATTGACATAATTAAAACAAAAATAAATAAATTAAAAAAATAACCTTGTCAAACCAATATTTTTAATATTCAATTAATGACATGTTTCGGCCTTAATTAATAAACGATGGGCCATCTTCAGATACTGTATAATAGCACAAACAATTTAATAAATTTATTCCTTCCTCTATCCTTTACCGGGCGTCGTATACGTAGTATTTGGCTTTGTCCTGCAAATACGCCGTCAACACGTCGTATCCGTAGTGTTTGGCTTTGGCTTGCGGATACGCCTTTCTCTATCCTTTACCGGGCGTCGTATTCGTAGTGTTTGGCTTTGACCTGCAAATACGCCGTCAACACGTCGTTTCCGTAGTGTTTGGCTTTGGTCTGCGGATACCCCATCCAGTAACGTGTTCAAATCCCTTCTCCTCCACCTAAGCTTCAAACCCGAGTAACCTTGTCTACCGATCCAACGGAGAGTGATACCGTGTTGCATGCTTGTTTGCTTAGTCACCGACGTCACCGCTTGCCGAACGCACGCTAATCAATCATTGGTTTATAGATTACCTTACGCTTGCTTGGTTGTAGCCGTCGCTTCCGCTCTCGTCGACTACACCGCCCATTAATAATTTATTTTGAAAACAAATAAAGTTATTTTTATTTACTTATCGTGTGTTTTATTTCCGTCGCCTCGCTCCGTTTTTAGGTCCGTTTGAAGCCCTGGACAACCGTGTCTTCAATGCAGTTACCCGGACAATACCGTCGAAGAAGAGAGTAAACTCCTCGAACAAATCTGGTGCCCGAGAACTGTACCGTTCACTAGCTTTCTATTGCAGCTAAGCAGTTTCATCTGGAGTAAGCGTCACAACTTTTAGGTCATACTGGTACGGAATTAGCTAATCCCCTACTGAATAATACACAACTGTAAGTATTACATTTTCTATTTACACCAGTACTACTTCGTTGGTCATGTCGATTATTGGAATGGCCATACGTGCATACTAGGTTTTAATCACAATTAATGTTAAACTCTTCTTTGTGTGTCACATACTTATCTGGTGCGCTTTGATTCTGTATACTTTTGATTTTTGTATTCCTGTAATTTAACTTAATAAAGTAGTCACGCCTTCGGTAAATGTAAAAGTTAGACCGATTAGGGCGCTTTGATGTGCGACGTATTGCCCAGTCAATGGTGTAACTTAACTGGCCTGTGATATCAACCCATGTAATATTGTTTACAACGTTTATATAATTATACTTATGTACTATCATTGTCTACTTCAACTGGTCTTGCGATACAATAAATATATTTTTTGTGTTCTCACTTCTGTTGTGTTATTTGTTCTTTTCCAGTTGCGGGTAGAGTTAAACGATACCTCCATAATTTAATCTTTCATCGTTTTGGCACCTTTTTAGATTTAATCCATAATTTCGCATCACAAAGCCTGCGACTCCCTCTCCGGGAACAACTGTCTTAGCCGTTGGTTAATTTTTTTTTACACGGAAACCAGCGTAACAATCTTATATTTGAGGTATTTTATTAAACGAGGCAAGACGTGTATTATACCTGATCAAAACGTAACAATTAATGAGCAGCTTGTTAGTTACCGAAATCGCTGCAGATTGCTACAGTGTATTCCTAGAAAACTTACAATGACTTCAAGATATGTTGGATGTGTGAATCCAAATCCGGATCCCTTATTAATGCATTGATTATGTGAGACGGCAACCTGATAAACCACCGCATAAAAAACTCAAACATTAGTCCATAGAGTTTATAATTCTGAGCAGAATTTTGCGACAGATAATTTCTTCACAAATGTTCCATTAGCTATCTATTTGCTAGGGAAAAAACATAACAGTTGTGGGCACACTAAAGCAAAACAAACGAAACATTCTAAAAGGACTAAAACCGTTTAGAAGTCGCCCAGTGTGTTCCTCAATGTTGCCATGATGAGCACCGCGCCTAAAAAAATAAACGTGCAATTCATTATATTTAATCTTGCATTTTACTATTTTTTTTTATATATTTCGATGTTTGAGTTCTACAAAATCATCTTTATTGTTTCTAGCGTTTTTGGGTCTTTCATTGTAACTTGATTCTTTTAGCTATGGTAAATAAATTCATAATGTAAACCTCCGTTTATATGAACAAGTCAAGTTGTTACGTTACAAATGTGTTAGTATGATGTTTGTCCCTTGTATAGAATTTATTCTCGGAATCCCCGCTTTTCGTCGCAAGGGCAGAAATAAAATGTCAAATTGAATCTATTCTTCCGACGACTGTGGTACACTTCACATGTATGTTCTAACGTAAGCGCCTAGCGGAGTTTTCACTTCTAAAATTTCACAAGCATATGTGTTATAAATGGGGGTATTGTTGCTGTTTTTGTAAAAGTTTTCCTGGGGTAAACATTTGACTCATATTTTTGCGATGTACGTTGATTTTCCCGTAATTGTCATAGCGATTTACAACACCGCGACGTCTTGAGCCAGTTTCGAAGGATTCATGATTAATTTATTACAGTAGTTAAGATAAGTATGTTCTCGATAACTTCTAGTAGACCAACAGGGTTGAAGGTCGTCATGAGGAAGAAGTTGTTGAAGACGTGGTAGAAGTGTAAAAAGATCGTGTAAAGGTGTGTGAAATGGCGGTAAATTTAAAAAAAGCAAATGGCTGAAGTAAGATGGTGGCTTGTGATGAGCGTATACAGTAAAATGGCGGTAAATTTAAAAATTAAAATGCCAAAATAGTAGTATACAAATGGCTAGAGGCTATAATTAAAAGCACAATTATGTCACTTCCTAAACAATCTGAGACAATTGCTCATATTTATAATTAGTGTGGTGTTTAAAGAATCTTGGAAACGCGCCTGCATTAAGATTAGTAAAAACCACTAAGATGCTTGACACATGACTGTTTGTCAATAAACAATTTAATTGTGATACGATCCTATATCTAATTTCCTTTCATTTCCTTAGTGATTTCAGGGGATGGTTAGAGCGTGCCGATAGCTATCCGCACGGACAACTGTAAGTACTCCTTTTTCTTTTACTTGGCAGTAATTTTTACATTTGTTAAACGTAAAATACGTATGACAAAAACACCAGCAAAAACCAGTAGATAGCTGTTTGCTTTGTTTAAAAATCCTCAGAGCTAGGATACTCCGGTTCCCACAATTACACAAAAGAAATTTGACCTAATTAAATATATAAGTTTTTGGTTAACGTCATCTCGTAGAAATTAAACCAAGTTTGTATTTTTCTAGTTGCTATTAATGCAGAATTGCAGATGCAATATATGTAATGCATTATATCACCGAAAACTTTAACAAAAAAAATTGTTTCGCCTAAAACCATACAAAACCGATGCGTAATTTAGTAATTTGATCCAAATTTTGCCATTCCAAATACATGTTCTAAATTCTGAACTAATTTTACCTTTCATTAAAACTTCTAATGTTATTAGAGACGATAAAACCCAAATATAGACTTTATTAACCACTTACGTTAATATTCGCTAAAGTAATTTTTAACTATTTTCTATTTTATTGCTTTACACGAAACTTTAGATAATAACACACAATTTATGTAGAAATGTCTTTAATTTAAAACGAATTAGTCAACTATTTCAGCGCGTTATATACTTAGAATTAAAGTAATTATTTTGGAGGCAAGATAATTTTGTTGTATATGTTCTTACATAACTTTGAAAACAAGACACTTTCTAAATCTCGGTTGCGTGTGTCTACCGTTGGTGGCAAAGTTAATTTGCAAAGTAAGTTTTGCAACGAGTTCATTAAAACGCAGAAAACGCGTCCACAGAAAGCGGTGGCGAGAAAAGGCAAACCCACATATGAGGGTTTTTGAAAATATTTCTCTTAGTAAAACCTCCAATCGTCAGAAGTATAGTATAAGCATTCCCTCCCGTATGCATAATGAAGTACAAAAGCAAATGTAAACATATAAATTACGTGGCAAGTGTTGAATTTCACAGGGTTGTAGAGCTCTTGTGCACCCAGCGAACCCGCCACTAAATACCTTGAACAAAGTACTATAAGCGTCCTCCAGCCTGTGTATGACAAACCCATTCGAGTTTAAGTGTTTATACAAAACTCTTTAATAAAGTGTTGTAATTGAAGTAATTTAGTTAATTTTGCTATTAACACTACTAAAAGACAATTTATATCTAGGGTTGAAATTTAAGTGGCATTGTTAAAAGGACTTTGCATTGATATAATGAAGTGTTTTAGTGAACTGTTAAATTTTAATTATACGGATTAGATTATTAACTGGGTTAAGTGGAAAAGCAAAAGAAACTCTCACATCCTTTGTATAAACGATTTTGTGGTTAATGACTGCAATAAACGACGACAAAAAATGCTTAATTAAAATTTAGTTAATGTTTATTCGGCTAAAGTCAAAATTGCCGAGATTTTTCAATTGCAAATTGTTTTTTCGATCATTTATTCTGATTTTAAAGCAATTTGCGTAAATTGCAAATCATTTTCTTTTTATAAAATGCTTTTTACGTTCAGAAAATTACGCAAAAGGATCAATACCGAACGGCAAAAGCGTAATCGCGTTTACATATTTTTTTATATATAATTTTTTTTTTTACAAATGAATAAACATAGTGAAAATTATTTTAATAGTTTTAAACGGATTTATGCGTATTATTCGTTCGGTTAAAAAATGTACACTCAACTCAACAAAAAACGGGACGCCTCGGTTAATTCGATTGAAATGGTTAGCAGTGTAAACTGGGACTATCTTTGAACACATTTATATAACATTGTGAATATATTGCTCTTAAGCTTTATTTATATTTTAAGTATTTTTTTTAATAACTCCTTTTGGTCGAAATTTCCAGAAATGGCAATTAGAATACTTGTTTTAAATAATTGCTAAGATACTTATAAAAACTTATAACAGTGGAACAAAACCTGAGAAAAATTACAATTTTAGATAATGTTGACCAGCGCACGACAAATAACGGTCAAACCAAACCAAGCCGTACAAAAAGGAACCCAAATTAGAAAAAATCAAACAGGGCAAACTCATTTACAGTACGAAACGTCCAAACGTTATTCATAGAAAATGACACCAACGACAGCGGTACAGAAACTTACGTTTTTACAAATGCTAAACGGATTGGAAGAAAAAGTAATATATGAGTCCATGTCAAAATAAGGGCCAGACTAAAATTTCTTGGGGCCAAAGCAATACACGACGCCAAGCCGTATCAAAAATACTTGAATAAAATTACCAAAGCAGCTTTCAAAAGAACTGGAATAGACGCATCTATTAAAAATTTCACCCCTGTTAAAACAGTAAGTAGAATACTTATGGCTTAATCCTTGTATGTGCGGAAAGTAAATCCTATGCAGATTTACTCAAGTAGATTAAGAAAACGCTTACTAATAAAACCGAAAGCCAATCTCTTAAACCTGTAAAAAAGAAAAAAGAAAGCAGTCTCCTCTTAATCACGGATGATGTGACGAAAACTGAATCCATCAATGGTATACTCGCGAAGAAAATGACAAAAGTCTGTTACGTGCATAAATTTAAATAATGCACTACCCTGTATATTGGTTTAATTCAAAATTACTTTTCTATTTCTCGGCGCCATCTATCGGGCTCGTTGGTCTCTTCGTATTGAGTAGACGATATCCGGTGAGATACGGGCATTTTGATTTTAACATCGTTCATGTTATAACCTATGTCTGCGTGAATTAAAAATCGTTTTCTCACGACATCCACGTGTTGGGACACGATGGGTAATAGAAGTCTTCTTAATTAACTAATTTAATCCACGCAGGGTAAGTGGCTTTTGTTCTTTATTTGATTAAAGGTAATTTTTATGTCTTTTCGTTAGCGCCATGTGCTACCTCCTAAATATGGGTATTCTTGTCGTAATTTAAAATCTACAAGGAAAAATTATAATTTCATTACGATCGTAAAGTAGGTATTCGAGTCGTCACCGGCCGTTCCACCACGATCTGGCACATGTTTCTATTCGATACCGAATTATGAGGGATTAACATCGACAAATACTTACATGGGACGATTATAACTATCTATAAGGCCTACGGTTAAAACTAAATAAACCGAAGACAATCACATTTCTGCGAGATTTTACTTATGCGGCAAACACCTGTGAAACCAACTGTCATCGAAGGGGTACAACAGCATTCGACAACCGGGTTATATTATATGTACTTTCTTTAACAATAAGTAACCATTTTTGTAGATCTTGATTTCGTGAGGCATTGGTTTGACACGATTTGCGACTCAAATTGATTTCAGGCTCACTTGCCGGGGAAAGCGCTTTCTTCGACCAAGTAGGAGTTACTGTATTGTGAGTAAGTTGATTTATTTATTTGTTCGCTGTCAGTAAGGTCGCTCACGAAACTGTAGCTAATGTTAATTCCGTAATTGCTAACATTGCTTTATTACCATTAAGGTAGTATCATTAGTATTTTGTATTTTTCGCATGCTGTGTACAACCAATAATTATTACGAAAGTTTAGTATTAATTCAGTAATTATTATCACTGTTTTATTATCAGTAATGTCGTATTATTAATTACTTTGTGTGTTTCGCATACTGTGTACAAACAATATTTACTACAAACTATTCTTCGCTGTTCATTTCGACGTAACTTACTTATGTATTGTGTGTTGCCGATACTACTGGCATTCATGTACTGAAAATTCGATATATCTGTGATAATCATCGACGTTACTAAATTAAAGTTGTTATCTTGGTTACTCTTTCTTTTATGGCAACATACCTTTCTCTTTTGATCGTCGTTATCTAATAACAAACTTTGGCTACTCGACCATCAGAGTAATAAGGATTACGAACCTCCAATTGTGTTACAAGTTTGCACCGTCTGTCGTGAGCGAGGCAGAAGTGTTATCTTAGATCAGCTCTGGCGCCCTTAAGCATACTTTCTGTGAACCTCCCCTACTTCCAACTATATGAGTTGGCCGTGCAAGGTTCGTAAAACCTAAAGCTTTTAACAAATCGACACCAATATTGCAGAGTCCAGACCCAACAAAGTTGTCTTACACGTTAAGGACATCGACGAGGTGACCACACTAGAGAAGGTAGACCAAGCTATACGTAATAAAGCCAACGCTTTAAGTGAGAGCTCTTTAAGAATCGGTAATATTAGACAAGTTACAAAGGCAAGCAAATAACAGGTTAAAAACTATTAAAATTGGTATCACTCCCTGCAGAATTGTAGAAAGAAAACCAAATATAAGTGCCTCAGATGTTGGGAATGCGGACACATGCAAAGCAACTGCAGTGGACCTAATAGTAGGCAATGGTATCATAACTGGGGCAAAGAAAAATCTGCAAATCGATAGATCGCATACTGTAGTCAGCGACGTGCTCCAAATTTCTCGGTAGTGGCAAAGTTAGAATAAATAAGACAAAACAACCTGATACCGAAGTGAAAGGCTTGCTCACAGCCAAAAATGACAAAGGAAAACACCAAGATATTACAAATTAACCTAGGTAAAAGAAACGGTGCACATGACCTGTTGTATATCACAGCTATAACAAAAGGGGTAGACATCGCAATCATATCGGGTCATAGAAGGAATCAAATCCTACATAAACAATTACAACAATTCCGCCAGCATAGCGACTTCAACGCCACATCCCCTGAATGCGAAAACCTAAAAAAGATGATAAGAGCCAGATCCTAACGGAATGACTAGCCAGTTGCGACATGATCATTATGAACATGGAAAATGTGGCACAATGCATGAGTTCGATACTGGACACCAACTGCGTCAGCAACAAAATGGCCAATAAAGTGTGTTCCGTGCAAAATTTTTATAACATAATACCCCATATATTGAATTAAAATTAGATTCCGGTTTTGACGCCCTCTGCCGATCTTTTCTTGTAACTGTCATTTTACGACGAAGTCGTTAAACTGACAACTGCATAAAATGGCCTGTTTCGCGTAAAGAAAGTTATCGAATAACATCCTCTGTAATGGAAATCAAATTATAACTTCATTACGTTTTTAAAATAATTTATTCGTCACAGGGTAAGATATTTACATCCGTTTTGTTAGAATTCTTTTGTAATTTCTTCTTAATTTGATAGCCACGTTTTGGCCACATGTTTCTATTTAATAAAGAATAATGAGGGATTAATATCGATAAATACCTTCATGGGACGAGTATAACTCTATAAGGCCTACGTTTAAAACAAAAAAACCAAAGACAAGAATTTTTTTTCGAGATCCTACTCATGCGGCAAACACCTGCGAAACCAACTTTCATTAAATGTGTACAACAGCATTCGATAATCGGGTTATGTTATGTGTACTTTCTTTTAGCAGTAATTAACAATTTTGTAGATCTTGATTTCGTGAGCCATTGTGTTGACACGATTTGCTACTCAAATTTATTCCAGGCTCACTTACCGGGGAAAACGTTTTCTTCAATCAAGTAGGTACTGGATTGTGGGTAAGTTTATTAAATTATTTTGTCGCTGTCAGAAAAGTAACTCACGGAACTTTTGTTTATGTTACTTTCCGTAATTACGGTTATTGTTGCAATACTATTAAGGTAATTTCATTAATCATTTTGTGTGTATCGGATGCTGTGTACAAACGATATTTATTACGAAGCTTTCTTCGCTATTCACTTCGACTCAACTTACTATGTATTGTGTGTTGCCGATATTTCTGGCACTTATGGATTGAGAATTAGATATACTCTTGTTACTGTTCTACGTTACTAAATTTAAGTTTTTATACCTGTTAATCTCTCTTTTATGGTAACATACCTTTCTCTTTTATTGTGGTTACCCGAACATCAGAGTAACAAGGATTACGAACCTAAAAATTCGTTACAAGTTTGAACCGTCTGTCTTGATCTGGCGCCCTTAATTATTATTCACTTGAACCTAGCCTATCTCCGACTGTGTGAGTTGGCCGTGCAAGGTCGTAAGACCTAAAAGCTTGTAACAAGTGAGGGGATGAACAATATCTAATAAAGAATATTTAAGCGACCATACATATAATATAACATAGTAAGAAACACTAAAAAACAACTTTTATGGTAGTACTCGCAACGGCCTGCTAAAATGGAACACCAACAAAATAAATCACGAGAAACTATGAAATATATTTGGCCGGCCCGTATTAACAAAAGAGGTGAACACATCCAAAGAAATGGTGAAGCAATGACAAAATGTTGTAACGCCAGCATGCAACGGTGTAACGGCAAAAATGTAGTTTGCGATTCTTTTCGACTGACGGATAGGCGACTTTGCTACCGTGGACGTACAAATACCTGACCTCAAGAAGTCTTATGCCGTCAAACGGCGCGGGTTAAGTTTATTTTCTAAAAACATTTCCGGTCATTTTCGATACGCCAAGTGCAATCTGTGTGCCGGCGTTAAAACGCAAAAGGATTGGTAAACGATAACAAGATGTTGTCATCAATCGACATCCGGCTTATAAATGCTTACTTTATATTCCGTTTGTGAAAGTCGGTGAGACGACTCACTAATATTTCGCATCACCTGCTCAAAAATCATATTGTAGGTTAGTATTAAAACGTGGTAAACGTTGTTGCGAGTTACCAATTATTTCTTGTTTTTGTAGCTTTTATAGCTTGCTTCTGAGAATATCTAATATGGCTTAATTTCTGTGGATAATATTATTGATTGCGGCTAGTAGTGTTATTTATTGCGAATTGCGAAGCTAGCGGTATTTCGAAGTTACGAATTGATATAGATAACTTTTATGGATCGCTCTGTGGAGCTCATAGACGTATAACTGGTATGGTTACCTCCTGTTAACACCTTCGGGTTCTGTCTCCAATCATATTCTCCGAGCACAAGTTATTTATCTTCTATTATTTCAACGGTGAATAAACCGGGTGGAAAACGCGACCTTGTAACGTCCCGTTTAAGTTCATTACAATTAAAATTCAATTTTACATTCATTTATTTTTTGCAACTAATATTGCACGTAAATTTAATTCAGTTTGGCAACGTCGCGTTGTTTTAACCGACTTGAAGGTGGCTGGAAATTTCACTTTCGCTGGGGCCACGCTTGGCGTGCACGTGTGTGATGCGAGAAAGACAAAATTTTCTTGATTATGGCGTAAAAACGCATGTATTTTAATTTTGATTCATTCCATCTAATTATTGGTGAGTTTACCTTTATATTGATATAATTTTTCTATTGAATTCAACATTTTTAGTGCTTTCAAAGTATTGCGCAATTGTAAGACAAAGGAAATTTGTTTTGAAGACCGTTGCTAAGTGTAAATGCAACGTAAGTATATGATGTCATTCAAAAAACTATTCTAATTATTTGTATTTAGGGTCTTTTCTTTTTTATTTTTATTGGATTTTTCTTTTATTTGGATTTTATTCTGGATCCTTTATTTTGGTTTTGTCGATTGAATTAATGAATTATCGTTAATGAAGTTTATTATACATTGATGATTCTTGCTGATTGGTGTATTTTGACATCTACATTCCTGTTGAAGAATTTTATCACGTTAACAAAGTATGTGCTAAAAATAGAAGATATCCGATAACGTTATACTACACCTGGTGAGTTGTTTTATTAAACCAAATTCACTCGATAACAAATCAAACGTTCACGACATTTGCATTTAATCAACGATTTAATATCAATAATTAACAATTAGATGTAAGATTTTACGCTTTTTATTCACCACTTTAACGTGGTTGGCGTCCATTATTTTATTTTAAATACTGTTTTATTCTAAATATGTTTAATTCAATTATTGTTCATTGTTCTTTAATGTAAATAGTAGATTAAGTTATAATTAATAAATTAACGGAGTTCACGTCTTTGTAGTTATTATCATTCAACCCATCACCTTGAGGGTCTGTGCTTACGATTGCTTGCCGTGGTTATATTATTTTTACTTTTATTAAATGTATTTTTACTTTTTTATTACAACCTCTAGCTCTAATCGATCGCGTGCTGTTGAGTATCGCGTATCGCCGTTCCTCTTTCAACCATGGAAGCGTTGCCGTAGATTGTTGTAACGATTAAGTGCACTTCGTTAAAATTTTACTCCCACTGTAATCTTATTAATTAACTATTAAGTTACTATCGATATATCTGTAAGTAAGTAAGTTTTGTTTAATTTTACCGGGTAATTCAAACCCTTGAGATCTTGAGATCTCACTCTTAAGCTAGACGTCAAGGCTACGGATAGATCGTACCTTAAATGAATTTCAAGGACGAATTTACAGTAAATACTACCGTTTGTCCCTTGTGGCGGTATACTAAAATACCTACGTCCAAAGTCTATATAGCCTTGTTGTAACAAACACACTGGTCTAGTCTGTACTGGTAGAATGAAGAATTAGCCCAATTAAAGAAAAAGTGCCAGCAAAAAAGAAGACTAGCCACAAACGCAAACAAAAACGCTAAGACAAACCACAGAATATCAACAATACAAACAACTGAGAAATGCTTTTCGTAAAGCAATTGAAGCAACCGAGCCTAGATTAAATTATGTACCCGCAAAGAAAAGGTTTCAAAATAGCCACCAAAAGGTTGAGAAGAACACAGCCATGTATAGTATTTTCCATAGAAAAAATACTTAAAGCGGCAAAAAAATTAAGATAAAAAAGACACAAGGCCTTGATAGCATACAGACTGTAGTCCTAGTCGATGTGGTTACCAACTATCCTGGAACGCTGGCACTATTACTAAACAAACTACTAAACTGGAAAAAGCTTCCTAGCAATTTGGAATTTAGAAACGGGCCATACTAGTTCTGTTAGACAAAGGCACAAACTTCCCTAATGATTCTGGTTTATATAGACTACCAAGCCGTACAAGCTCTTGATTAATAGAAAACTCGAGAAAGCATTGAAGAAACGAAAAGACGCTTCTATCATGCAAACAGTACGCGAGACAAGTCCACAATAGAATCGATCGACCGGTGAACCAAGAACACCAGAGCAGGAACCAGGAGGACTAGCCAACTATGTGCAATGATCACGCTAAATGTTAGGAACACATTTAACACACTAGCGTGACCAGCAATAATTGGACACCTGACCTCAAAAGGAATTCCCAGCTATTTGATTAACATTGTAAATGACTACCTCGACGACCGCGAATTACTAATATATAGTACAGAGGAAACGAAAGCTTTTCAGGTGTCTTGCAGTGTTCTAAAAGGCTCGGGCCGACATTGTGGAATCTGTTACGTGCAAAATTTTTCTAACGGAATACCCTGTATATGAATTAAAATTAGATTCCGGTTTTGACGCCCTCTGCCGATCTTTTCTTGTGACTGTCATTTTACGACAAAATCGTTAAGCTGTCAACTACATAAAATGGCCTGTGAGGCTTAAAAATAATTCGAATGACATCCTTATTAATGGAAATCAAATTATAATTTCATTACGTTTGTAAAATAATTGAGTCGTCACAGGGTAAGATAGTTACTTCCGTTTTATTAGAATTCTGATGTAATTTCTCGTTAATTTGATAGCTGTTCCACCACGTTCTGGCCCACATGTTCCTATTCAATAAAGAATAATGAGAGATTAATATTGACAAATACTTTCATGGGACGACTATAACGCTATATATAAGGCCTACGTTTAAAACTAAATAAACCGAAGACAATCACTTTTCTTCGAGATCCTACTCATGCGACAAACACCTGCGAAACCAACTTTCATTGAATGTGTACAACAGCATTCGACAATCGGGTTATGTTATGTGTACTTTCTTTTAGCAATAATTAACAATTTTTGTAGATCTTGATTTCGTAAGTCATTGACACGATTTGCTACTCAAAATTATTTCAGGCTCACTTGCCGGGGAAAACGTTTTCTTCGACCAAGTAGGTACTGGATTGTGGGTAAGTGTATTTAATTATTTTATCGCTGTCAGAAAGGTCGCTCACGAAACTTTGGCTAGTGTTAATTCCGTAATTATTATCATTGTTTTAATACCATTAAGGTAGTTTCATTAATTATTTTGCGTGTATCGCATGCTGTGTACAATCAATATTTACTACAAGATTTTTTTCATTGTTCGCTTCGACTTAACTTACAGATGTAGTGTGTGTTGCCGATACTGCTAGCATTTATGCACTGAGAATTAGAAATACTTGTGTTAATCATCGACGTTGCTAAATTAAAGTTTCTATATTTGTTAATTATACTTATTAGTTCTTCGAACATTGATGAGTGGAGAAATTATATATATTCTTGTTAATCTTCTACGTTAATACGTTAAAACTGTTATACTTGTTAATCTTTCTTTTATGGCAACGTGCCTCTCTCTTTTAATTGTCGTTGCCTATTAATAAATTTTGGAGTGACAAGGATTACGAACCTCAAATTTAGTTACAAGTTTGGACCGTCTGTCGTGATCGAGGCAGAAGTGTTAATTTGGATTAGATCTGGCGCCCTTAAGAATAAATTCCCTTAAACCTCCCCTATCTCCGACTGTGCGAGTTGGCCGTGCAAGGTTCGTAAGACCTAAAGCTTGTAACAAATCTATCGTATGATGTGTTATTACAGACAAACATGAGGAAACACATGCCCTTTGCAGACCATCTCGCCCTTTTGACCAGTGCCAGAACAGAGGACAATCTCGTAAAAATTACAAATGGGGTTATTAACCGGATCGATAACTTGCTTAAATTTCACGATCTGGGTATAGCCCCACACAAGACAAAAACTGTAAAATTTTTAGACAGGGACGCACAAATAACATTTCGTTTAAGGTGCACCTCAGAGAATAACATCAATACGGGGTCCACATGGATAAATACCTAAACTATGGAAATCGTGTCGAGATGGCGGCTGCCAAGGTTGGTAAAACGTGTGATGCTCAACGTGAACGGGCCGCAAATGGCGAAAAAATGCTTAATATCATTAGTGCTCACCACGTTTATGATGTACGCAGCACCTATAAGGGTTGATGCACTAAAAATAAAGAAATACTAAGGTAAGGTAATACCAACGGTTGACTGTCAAATTTTAAACACGATTTCATTTTTTTCGGTAACGTTTGTGCAGCAACGACCTCCGTTTAGCGGTGTCTACGCCCAACAAAGCTTTAAGTTATTTCACGCAATTACACGTGAATATGCAATAGAATTTTGTGGTGGTCTGAGCGAAAGTCCTTGTTTATTTGGTTGGAGGCATTTACAATACTTTCTTTTAGAAGGAACTTTTACCACCAATATTAGTCGAGGGAAAACTCTACGCATTCGCCATCTTCAATGATTGTACGACATAACTTGTGATAACGCCGTGTGTACGTTTTTGTGTTCGATTTTAATTACGCTTTAGATAATACGGGTATGGAACTAGCTAGTCCCCTACTGAATAAAACGTAACTGTAAGTATTACAATTTCTATTTTTATGATTAGTATTTCGTTGGTCCTGCCGATTGTAAGAATGACCGTACTTACATGTTAGGTTGTTAACACAATTAATTATTACATCGTTTTGTTGTGTCACAAAGTCTTATGCAGTGTGCTGTGAGTCTCTAAATTCTTCAAATGTAAAAGTTAGGCCGTCGGCGTCATTTTGCTTTACGACGTGTTGCCCAGTCAAAGACGTATTTTTGGTATGTAGTACCGACTTACGTGCTAATGTTTAATATTATATACTTATGTACCTTTTTCTTTTTCTTCGTACTACTATTTATGATAAAATAAATATATATTCAGTGTTATCACTTCTATCGTGTCATTTGTTCTTTTTCAGCTGCGGGTAGATATAAACGGTGTCTTCCAATTTAGTCCACCGTTTTTTAATTTAGTGTATAATCTAACACTACGAAGCTTACAACTTTATCTTCGGGAACAATTGAGTTAGCCGTCGCTCTTTTTTTTTGTTACAGGGAATCAAGTCTAATAAACTGGCAAATAAAGTGACAAAACAGCCACAAAATTAAATGGACAAGACGTTGAATACTAAATATTGAACCCCGGCTAGGTAGAAGACATGGAGATGTGAATTATCACTTAGCACCAGGTGCTATCCGGTCACGGCTGTTTTGCCACCTATCTGAACGGTATTAAACAGAAATCCACCCCATTTTGCGGGTAATGCAATGATGTGGACGACGTAGAACATACGGCGTTTGCCTGTCTTCGACGGGCCAGTATCAGAAAAGTACTGTGCAACTTAACCCACAAGTCACTGATTCCACATATATTACTATTGCATAAACACTGGGTGAATATCACCAACACAAATTATGAGATAATAAAAAGACGTTATTGACGGTTTTTCCTGAAATGCGATTAGCTAATGGCATATCCAAAACAATACTTTAAAATTGCTGAAAATGTAATAAATAGATATATAATGATACCACCACTAAGTTCAAAATTGTTCATCCAACAGAATGCGTCAAGCTTCCTTTCACTGGTCCATCCCACAAATATCCCACAAGCTCGATTCCAAATCAGTCATTAAAACTTGTGTTGTGTTTAATGCTTGCATACGTACACGTGTCAATTTATCTATCTAAAAGAAAACATACTTAGAAATTATTTAACGTGGAGATAACCCAACTTGCTGCAATAATAGGAAAAAAATTAATTGCGTCGTAAATACAACTGAATTCTTACCCCAGCAAAGCCTTGACAAGTAACACATCAAAATTAAAATTGACTTGCCCATTACAATACCTAAAATGTATATATCATTCCTCAACGTCAGAAACGGAAATCAAAATCAAACCTCCTTCGTAAAATCACTTTTACACCCGGGACAAAAGTCATACAGCACAAAAACGAACCAAATTGTTTTTAACAATTGTTTGGTGTCATCGCGCATGTCAAACTGTTGCGTGTATTAGTGGACGTGTATAACAATAGGCAGGATTAGACACTTCGATATAGAACGACTTGGCAGTTTTTAGTATAGCCCCGTTTTGATACAGCAAGTACATGCAAAACGTATAAGGAATCTCGCCAAGGTAGTGCAACCGAACTAGAATGACAAAGCTGAAAAATAGCAATATAACCGCGCCCATAACTAAGAAATACAAATGGCTACGACAACTGGAACAGCTGCGAGATTCTCTTGCACGTCCATGAACTAGAACTACTTTTTTGGGATAAAAAAATAGACATTTTGCCTAACTTATTTCACTAAGAAAAACTACTTAAATATAAAAGAATACAAAACACAGCACACTCCCCAGCCAAATAATACAGCAAAAGGTGGTTCGGCAGTATTAAAAAATTGTTACGTGTCGTTAATTATTAATTAACCAAAAAATCGTATATTAATTAAATTCTTGCTACGTCACTAGTACGCGAACACTACTGGTCAGTTATTTCGACGAAAATTAATATTGCGGTCGGGAGTGGTTCATCAAATACATTGATCGAACGTATTTGGCTTTCTATTTCAGTGTTCACTGCACATAATCTATAATTGTTCAAAATCTTTAAACTGTAAGTAATTTTATTTTCATTTACTCCCACGTAGTTTATTATTACGCTTTCAACAAAGTAAATTACAAATAAAGAATTCTGTTCATTAGAAGCTCTTAGAGCGAGTTTTCCGCAAAAATTAAAAATAACAAAATAGCAATTCGACAACATTGTCCTTTTGGCTAAATTTTAACGTTTTACAGCAAGAAATTTGAAGTCGCAATCTACATTCCTATTGACCTTGGTGGTAATCAACCATCTCTAATTAGCTCTAAGCTGCTTTTTTTATATAACTAAAATTACTAGTTAATCTTTTCTCTCAGTCGAGTAGGTTATACCGCCTTCAGCTTTATTCATATTTGAACAATTGTTGTGTACGTTGATTGTATTCCGATCGAGTATCCTTAAATTTTAAAATTACTCAAGCTCAAAGTTTGGCAAATGCGCGTCGATTAATGTAAGGTTACAATCTTCACTAATATACAGTTACTTGCGTTAAAAAACTTTAAGTCCGGGGTAAGTTTTATATTTTGCAATAAATTATAAACGTTCCCTGCGAATTCTGCGGCTCTTGATTGTTGCTTTTTATTAAAACACATAAATTAATATTTTGATATCGCTTGTAGTAACAAAAAAATGGCATTTGTTAATCGATTAAAGAAAATAAATATACATTAAATTACGTTCTATCCTTGACTATTGTTTTTCTACTAGCCTCTTCGATAATGGGTTCAGACGTAACCTTGGTGTCTCCGAGTAGCGCCTATTTTCTTCTCTTTGCTATTATAGCATTCTCAATCACGCCCACTTACCGACATCTCGTAGTTGTTGCCCACAAGACCCACTAAAGCAAAAGGTTAATAACAAGATAATGTTAAACATTATAAACAAGTGAACTACAACAAACGAAAGACAAGCAACAGCTGTAAAAATCCTCATAAAATACAAAGACTATACAGTCGCTGCAATATATTGCCCAACAAGGTACGCACTTGGAGATCACTTCCTATTAGAAGGAGATTTTAATGCCAAACATACCCACTGGAGATTTAGACTTGTCACCACTTAAAGAAAACAGCTGTACAAAGCGATCAAGCATGCTAAATGTATATTTCGTTTTTTTGGCAAACCAATGTACTGACCTTCTGACCTTCAGATAGCAAAAAAGTACAGACCTGATCGACTTCTTTATACTGAAAAGCCTACCTTCCAACTACATTACTATTGAAGACAACCATGACCTGTCATCAAACCACTCCCCTATTATCTTGACGTTAAACAAAACGATCATTAATAACTAACCTCTACCATCACTAACAAATAAATGAACAGACTTGAATGAATTTAGATCAGAAGCAGAAAAGCGTATTAAATTAAACAGTGGGCTTATCCGTCGGTTGAAAAAACAAAAACTAGTGCAACTTAAGCGCATTAAGAACAATTAAAAATGGGCAAAAAACGTGACAAAAATTATTTAAAATATATGTGGAGTGCGCCAGTAGGAATACATCCATCAACTTGTTACGTGTCGTTAGTAATAAAGTTCGTATTTTAATGAAAAAAAAATTATCTATTTGTATTGAAAGAATTTGGATACGTTGTACCGTTCGAGTACCATAACAATTTCTTCGGATTCAAACCAGTAGTGCCTAAGAATAAATCGTCGAATGTAAGCTTACACTCTTCAAAAGTGTCGAGAGTAATATTGCAGTAGTAACAACATTTACTAGCTACGTTGCTAAGAAATTAAGAGAACTAACAGCCTTTTTTGTATAGAAATTAAAAAATTCAATTACCACAACACAAACAAAAAATAAAAAACTATAGTAAGAAAATTACAGCAACATAAATATATTATACAAATTTTTTGAATTTTTTATTTACTTTCGTTTATTTTAACTTTTAACATTTCCATGTAATGTATAACAGTCGGTTATGAATGTAAATATTTTTCTTTCAAAATTCGTAACAAATTAAAAAAATAATTATAAACGTTATTAAATATAAATTAAAATTTACATTTGGAAAAACGAAAAAAGAACCGGTGTCAAAAACACGTCGAGAATTTGATTAACACTGACACCACAGTTAATTACCGTTTTCTTTAAAAAGGATTAAATTTAAAGTTAATTACTTTTTTTGTATACTAAGATTTGTTAAATATTAAACTAATTAATTTTTATAGAAATTAATTTTACGTAAAGGATTTAATTGTGTCAACAGGTGATTATTTATCAATAACGACAAGCTTAAACAAGCAGGTAATGGTTTGTGTACGTTTATAGTCATATGTGCATAACATTTCTAAACGTCGAGTAACCTCTGTGCTGTTTAATTTAATATCAAGAAATATAATTCAACACAATTTATGTATGGTCTTTATTGTCATATAAAACCGAGTTGTTTAATGATAAATACGAGCTAGAAATGCAATTGAAAATTATGTAATGACATCGATTAATTTAACTTTCAACAAAAACTAATCGAGCAACAATACTTTAAAGTTTGTGATAACAAGTATCATAACTAAAGTAATGACAAAATTAAATATAAAACTAAAACTATTTTAAGAATACAAGCTTCAAATGCAGTTTTGTCTCTAACGCACTCGCACACTTTTACTTGATGGTAACCCGATCGAAGTCTTTCCAGTCGCGTGCAATAAATCGTTTATTAGCAGTAAGGGATACAAATCTGGTTTAGTAATTGAGTTTAATTTTGGGTAATCAACACACTCTTACTTACGATTTTCTTAGGTATTGGCACTACTGGAGAAACTTAGGCCAATTCACACTCTTCTATAACCACTCCAGCATTTTTTAAACTTCTGTACGTAGTACTTCTTTACTGTTAATTGTGGCGTATATATAGAAGGAAAATCTCCAGTGTTGATTCAATGCTCGCCAAACTTCTTACCTCCCATTTGTTTAAAGATCAAATTGAATAAGACGTTTAGTTAAATCAATTCTTCTCCACTAAACATAGGACCTTCATCGGCACACAGCAAATTGAGCGCTTGAACTAAAAGTGAAATAGTATTTTCCAGAGGTTTCAGAACCAAAAACAAAATCTTGTGTTGAGTTTCGCTTTAAATTTGGTTGGCAGCGTTGAAGTGGCGTAGCAGCATTTTTGTGTTCAGAAATTCACGCGTTTGACATTTTACACGCAAACTGCAAAGTAAACGCATGTAACTTAATGTTCAGCGAAGCTTTCTGACGCAATGGCCATCTAATCGGTTTATAGTGAAATTTGAATATGAAATTAACCGATGATTCGGGAAAGAGTTGCTGAGGTATGATACCCTCATACGTTTTTCGTTCTTTGTTTCTAGAATTAATGGTACCCCGTGCATTAAACACGTTACTAGTACGGTTTGTGTTTATTTCTGGTTGTGGCTGTTACGTTCGTGTAGGATTGAATTACCCGAGGAAGAATTTCTCGACTAATTAGTGTTTATTTGATCTCGGAAACACGTCTGTGTTAAAACTATAGTATTTGTGATACCTGTCCGACTACATTACATTTTATTCAGTTTCTATAGATGTGTTTTACCAGCATTCCTAGATCTAGCATAGGCTCTCCCTCTTCCGAACGTCCGCAACGGGAACCCCGACGCAGGAACGGCAGTCCCAGTTGGACCTCACATCGAAGAGGATTCCGGGATTCCTGTGCACCAGCTGGATTTTAGGGTAAGCCGTTTTGCTGTTATTAACCGAACCTCCAGGGAGATACCACTTCCCTCCTTGTCTGCTCTTCCCTACTCTATCCTTTACCGAGCGTCGTATTGGCTTTGGCCTGCGAATACGCCGTCAACACGTCATCTCCGTAGTGTTTGGCTTTGACCTGGGAATACGCCTTCCAGTACCGTGCCCAAATCCCTTCTCCTCCCCTCAAGTTCAAATCCGAGTAAACCCCGTCTACCGATCCAACGGAGGTTGCTACCCTATTGCATGCTTGCTCGCTTAGTCACCGGTGTCACCGCTTGTCGAACGCACGCTAATCAATCATTGGTTTATAGATCACCTTACGCTTGCTTGGTTGTGGCCGCCGCTTCCGCGTCGAATCTCTCTCCCATTACCTGTTTACTTTGAGAGTAAATAAAGTTATTTTTATTTACTTATTGTGTATTTTATTTCCGTCGCCTCGCTCAGCTTTTAGGTCCGTTTGAGGCTCTGGACAACCATGTCTTCACTGTAGTTACCCGGACAGTGCCGTCGAACAGGAAAGTAAACTCAAACAAATCTGGCGCCCGAGAACCGTTCCGTCCACTAGCTTTCTATTACAGTTAAGCAGTTCAATCCGGAGCAAGCGTCACACTATAAAGGTTTGTCTCCCATTTTAATACAAAGTCGTGCCGTTTTTTTATCTGTAGAGTGGAAGTACTAGGCCTCGCTCTAGCTGGGTTTTTGTACAGTACTCCGTAAACCTCGCGAACTCAAAAACAGCAATACATCGTTTTAGTTTTTTAGTGCAACGTACAATATTGTGAGACATTTACTAACAGCGTGACTACTCGTATTACATTTTTTTGTAATTTCCTAGAGTTTTTCCTAGTTTTTTGTTTAACAGTTAATACCCAAATCGATGCTGATTCGTAGATTTGTGTGTTTTTTTCATAAAGTAAGCTCTAATTTTCATTCGTTTTCTACAAACTACATTTAGCGTTGTGCTACGTTCAATTGTATTTTCTGTAATTTTAAAGATAATCATATCTTCAAGATAAAAATCAACTGAAGTAGCGCCAAATACGTCAATATCTGAGAGATTAAAACTTTTTGTAAATGATGTCGGTGACGGTAATCCCGATACAAAAAGTAGCAATCATCTGAAGAAGACGGAAGTTTGAAACGACTTTTTTGAAGATGCAGATAAAGCTATAAGTACCAAACCAATAAATGGTAAAGCATTAGATTTGACCTATTTCTTTAACAAAATAAATGCTGTGATTGGACTACTCAATATGGCTGAACTAAAAAAAAGTAACGGGTAGACACTCTTCTACATTCCTGGTAGAAGATACGTCTACTTCAGACCCTGTCAACGTGAGTCTGGACTCCGTCCCATCTCCCCACGATAAGAGGAAGCCGTGTCTCAACCCTAATCATGACCAATACTTTTTATCCTTCCTATCACGCTTCATCACAACAAGACTGTGTTATGTTAAAAATGTAGTGTATTAAAAACTTTCTAGTATAAAAATTATCCTCGATACGCCCACTTTTCGTTGTTCATTATTAAATTTTAAAAGCACAATTTCATTTCTTCCGGTAACGTTTGTGCAACACAGACCTCCGTTTAGCGGTGTCAACGCCCAACACGGATTTCATCGTTAAGCTATTCCACGCAAGTCCACGTGAATATGCGATCGAATTTTGTGTCTATTTGAGCAAAAGCCTATTCGGGGTAAGTCGTTATATTTTTTTCTGTTTAAATAGATTTTTTAGCGGGTTTCCACGCCTCCATCTGTGTTCCTTATCTGTGGAATTGATAAGCACCTGTTGCAATTGGAAAATTTCCTTGATGTCACGTCGCTGAAGTTTAAGGCGTTAAATACAATCATATTGGAGGAAATAATTACCCTAGTTGCGAAGTTAATTAGAGGGAAGCTCTGCACATTCGCTTATTTTCAGTGAGTGCATGAATTTAAAGTAGGATTTACTTGTGATAAAACCGTATGTACGTTTTTTTGTGTTAGATTTCAATTGAGTTTTAGGTAATACTAGTACGGAATTAGCTAATCCTCTACTGTATAAAACATAAATGTAAGTATTACATTTTTACTTTAATTCTTAATAGTTTGGTGGTCAGTCGACCATACGTACATACTAGGTTGTAATCACAATTAATTTTGTTGTGTCATATTATCTGGTGCAATTTGATTCTCTAGTTCTTCGATTTTCGTATTTTTGTAATTCAATTTAGGATTGTAAAGTAACTCCTTTTTTAAGTGTAAAAGTTAGACCAACTATGTCATTTTGCTGTACGACGTGTTGCCCAGTATAGGGCGTAACTTACATTTTGTCCGACCGATGTACTACTATTTGGAAAATTTATATAATTACATATAGCTTCTTCGTCTTCTTTAAACTACAGTCTGTGATAAAATAAATATATATATTCTGTGTTATCACTTCTGGCGTGTTATTTGTTCTTTTTCAGCTGCAGGAAGATTTAAACGGTCTCTCCCTAATTTAATCTTTCATCGTTTTGGCGCCTTTTTAGATTTAGTTTATAATCGATCATCACGAAGCCTGCGATCCCATCTCCGAGAGTAATTGTGTTAGCCTTGCCTTCTGTTATGTGACGAGAAAACCGGCGTAACAATGTCGAAGCTTTGATCAGCAATCAGTATAGAAGCGACAAACCCCAATCTCAAACGTCAAGCAGAAGGCAGCAGTTTTGGTTGTTTTGTTATTGGCGTAGATACAGTTATCGGTTCGGCAACAATAAATGAAGATGTGGGAAAGATCAGATGATCGATATAACTGGTCGCATTACTGCAGTTGAAGAAAAAAGAGGGAACTCAATTCAATTACCTTCCCAACACCATCTTGTGTGTGTACAATACCACATATAATAGCATGGCTAGCTTAACGCAAAACAAATCCGGAAGTGAAACAATTCCCCTCAATCAGATCTTAAGAAGGAAAGGGGAGTGTATTAAGCCCTGCACATGAAAGACAGTGCCGCGGTAAATTTTGTTCGCAAGTTGTCGCTTCTATTTGCTTTAACACAAAGATTTGATCCGTTGTGGATTGCATTTCTCGAAATCCTTCTTGGTACTTTCCTATAACTCCTGTGTGCACTTCTATTCTAACCTGCCCATAATTTTACATGTTATCTCGAGTCTCGATTCTGTGAGCATGAGACTCTTAATCTCAGGGTCGTGGATTCGAGTCCCACGTTGGGCGCCAGTTTTCTGTAACTTATTTCCCTTGTGATTGAGTTAGTTTGGTGGGTCTATCTCGCGTCCTAGCTAGCACACTCGCTGATAAGGGGTGAGTCCGTGGTATAAAGGATGTATGTTGTAATTGCCTGGGGGAAGGATCCTGTAGGTTGTTGTGTGGATCTTCCTCTTGATGAGCAGTGGCACAAATTTAGCAGCTCGACTGTAACGCTCCCCTGGTGATGTTCGTGGCGGGGGTTAGGTGATCTGGGACGTCGTAATCTTTGGGTGCTTATAGATCCGACGTAGCACTCTATCTCCGACATTATACATGGTATCTCTGTGTCGTAAGTCGTAATAGTGCTTATGTCTTTGGTAAGCTTTGATTAATCTTGTACTCACATTTGCAAATAGTTTTTGCATTTGGTCTGTTTGTTGGAGGTGTTCTTCGCGATTAAACGTCAAGATGTCCTCATTCGCTAGGTAACCATAATCTGTCCCTTTTAATACCTGGTGTCGACCAAATAACATTCTGTAAGGAGAATATCCAGTAATCTCATGCTTCACCGTACGAATAGCAGTTCCTACTTTAGGCAAGAGTCTATCCCATTCACGATGGTTGTCCTGAATGTACGACATCAGCGTTGTTTTTAGAATTCGGTTTATTTGCTCACTGGGATTAGCCTGTGGGTGATATAAGGGTGTTCGTTTGTGTTTAATTTAATACGTCTCGCATATTTCCTTAAACTTTCCACTTATGAATTGAACCCCATTGTCGGTGATGATCGTTTACGGGACACCATAAATTAATATACCTGTTCTTCTATGGCCTCGCAAACGGCGGTGCTGGTGGTGGCTCTCAAAGGGAAGAATAAACAGAACTTAGTGAAATAATCTGCTACCACTAGGATGTTGATATAACCGTTGCGTGAACGAGGTAGTGGTCCGACAATGTCTGCTGACACTACTTGCCAGGAGTTGGATTGACGGATGACTAAGCATGAGTCCGCTGGGCTTCCTCTGTTCCGGCTTACACTTTTGACAAGTAACGCACGCTCGCGCATACTTGGCTACGTCGTACCGTAGTTTGGGCCAGTAATATTTAAGAGCTAAACGTGCTACCGTCTTCGATACGTCTAGATGTCCAGCGAGAATGGTGTCATGATGCTCCTTCATAAGGCTACGCCTGCGTCCTTTAGGGACCACTTCGACCCATTCACCCTCCGGTGAATCTGTCTTAATCTTTTTTAATAGCGTATTCTGCGAGATCTGCCACAACGGATAGCGTCTGGGATTCTCACGGATGTTCGCGATCATTTGACTGAGCTAAGAATCGTCTGAGTCGTTTACAGCTGTTGCTGTATGGATGGCATGCACGCTTCGCGACAAAGCATGGGGCATTAGGTGTTTTTTGCCCTTACGGTAAAACATCTTGAACTGGTACTTTTGTAGTCTGAGAGACCATTGAGCTAAGCGAAACTGCTGGTCTTTTAAGTTATTCAACCACAGTAGAGAATAATGGTCAGTAACCACGGTAAACTTAGCTCCTTCCAGATACAGTCGCAGTTTCTCTATACACCAAATTACTGCAATACACTCCCGTTCTGTGGTGCTGTATTTACGTTCTGCTTTAGTGAGAGAACGACTCAAGTAGCAGATAACGACTTCTCTCTGGTGTTCTTCTGATTGAGTTAAGACGCCTCCTATGCCGTAACTACTGGCGTCGGTCTGCAAGGTAAAAGGTTTTTCGAAATTTGGGCACGATAGTATTGGTGATTTTATTAATGCCGATTTCAGTTCTTCGAACGCTGTTTTGCAAGCGGGTGACCAAACGAACTTTTGAGACTTCCGAAGCAGTTGTGTTATCGGTTCAAGCAAAGTGGAGCAGTTGGGCAACTAACGCCTATACCAACTGGCCATGCCAATGACACGTCTGACCTCAGCTACGTTCTTAGGTTCGGGAACATCTATGATTGCCTTGACCTTATCTGGGTCCACTTGTATACCCTGCTCAGTAATCAGATATCCTACGTATTTTAGCTCTTTTAAACAGAATCGACATTACTCTTTTGATAATTTCAGGTTCGCTTGGCGTAGGCGCGAGAATGCTTCCTGGAGGACTTCTACATGCTTTTCAAAGTTGGGAATCGCTACAATAATGTCGTCTAGATATACGAACACGTATGGCTCGAGTTCGGGTCTCAACACGCGGTCCATGAGTCTTTGTCAGGTCGCCGGTGCGTTATGTAACCCAAACGGCATCCGTGTAAATCGGATGTAAATTTGGAGACTCTTCGGCTACAGGTACTTGCCAAAAAGCGCTTTTTATATCCAACGACAAGATGTACTTTGCGTTTCGTAGTTGATCTAAAATGGTAGAGATGTAGGGTAAAGGGTACGCGTCACGTTTGGTCACCGCATTTAATTTCCGAAAGTCCACGCAAAAACGATAGGAACCTTCTTTCTTACGAACTAACAATATGGGCGAAGACCATGCCGAGTGTGACCTTTCTATGGCTCCTTGTTGTAGCATTTTGTCTACCTCCGAGTTAATATATTGTTGAACCGTTGGCGAAAGCTGGTAATACCGTTGTTTAATCGGGGTCGAATCTGTCTGGATCTTATGTTCGACAAGGTTAGTAGAAGTTAGTTCAGCGTTCACTTAGCTAAAATGTGGTTCGACGACTTCTTCCAGATGTTTACGCTGCTCGTTGGTGCAATCGGTTATAAGAGTAGACAGTTTAGGTCTGGTACTACCGAAAACTGCTTCCAAAAGTCTATTCCAAGTATTAATCGATGTGGTAAATCTAGTACGACATACATTTTTACCAATGCACTTTCAATCAAGTAACCCGCAGATTGACTTCCCTAAACTCCAATAGTTAGGTAAGGTCTTTCGTCTCCCTCGGCTTGGTCCAACGCATAATGTAAAATTATTTTCTTTCTCGCGGACGGACATTCTCCCAGCGTTTCGGCCTGCCGTCGCGGTACCGAGACGCTTAGTGGTTTTCCGACTGCTTGGTTTCTGTGTTAGGTTTTGTCCTAGTACAGTCTTTGGTAAGATGACCTCGGCGCCTGCACCGGAAGCAATAAGCTCTACTCGTCTTGTTTTCGGGTGTAAGTGTTGTCGATGCTAACTGTGACTCGTCGTAAGTTAAATCTGGCTCGATACAGTGCGTTTGGATAGCCGGGGGCACGCTTTTGTCTTTCCATGCTTTCTTTATTATATCTTTTACCCATAACAACAGTAGACCTCCTTCTTTCAATAATTTTGGTGATATGCCATTCTCCCCGCAACTTTTATTTCTTGCTAATTTACTAATTACTTTCTTTTGTTTCGTTGGACTAATTGGTTCTTCTTCCTTGCTTGCTCCCAATACTCTTCGAACAATTACGACCACACTTCTGCTTTTTCTTTTATGTCTTCTTCTAGTTCTCTTAGCTTATTTCTACAGTATTCCAGAGTCCTCACGTTCTTTGCTTGCTTCTTTCGGCTAATGTTCTCTTTTCCTTATAAATGTTTTACTCTCTTCAGATTCTTCCTTGATTAGGATTATCCTAGCTTTGTTTCTTTCTTCACGCCCTTTTCTACAATTATTATACTAATTTTCCCTATTTTCTCTCTTACGTTTTTGTAGCAGTTGCCGTGGTGTCTTTGTCAAGGTTTTTCCGCTCTTTTTCATTATTTCTCTATCTTTCCTTTTAATTTCTGCTTCGAATCTCTTATTTATATTAGTTTTTTTAGACTAGTGTTCTTCGTATGGCAGCTTTGGTCTTAACTCTATCAATACTAAAAAGCAGTCGGTGTCTGCGTCTTCCCCACGGTAGCTTCTGCTATATTTGATAATTTATGAGTCTATTGCAACCTAGTTTTTTCAATTCTCATTTGTTTCTGCATGCAATGTATTGACTCCCATAATATCGCCATCCTTCTTTTCCCATCATTGCGTTATTATCTCCCATAACAATTGTCAGGTTATATTTGAGAATCTCACTTTTAGTCCTGCTTAACTCTTCATAAAATGTACCTTTTTCTTCTATATCTTTCTCTTCGGTTGGTGCATGACCATTTATTAGAGGTATTTTACGATAGTGACCTTTTAACCTTGGTAGGCTTATTCTAACAGAGATAGGGTTCAACTGTTTAAAAATACCTGGTATAGTTTCCTGCACTATTAAAGAATGTATATATTCGCCTCAATTGTTAATTTCTGAATCTTTAAGTTTTGTTTCTTCTAACGCTAATATCTCTATCCTATATTTTTCCATCTTCATTAAAATACCTCACTGTGCCTTGCTCATAACAGCTTCTCCCATTCTAAGTACGGATCTTGATTTCTTGTTTTTCCTGATTTTGTTTTCTCATATTCCTTTCCCATTATTCGCTGTAGTCATATTATGCTCCAGACGCTTATAAATGCTTTTCTTAGGTTTTTGGTTTACTTCTACCAGCTATTTATAAAGATTTTTTGGCATCCCACTTTGGCTGCTCAATTTTTTTTTTGGCTTGAAAGTACTGCTTTCCAATATTTCTTGTCTTTCTATATTCATGTTCTACTTCCAACAACTATTTTTCATAAAAAAGTTTTGGTATCCCATTTTGGCCGTTTCTCCTTTTCCTTTTTGTAATTTTGTTTAGTTTTGTAGTTCTTTTTGTGGTTTTGATTCGGTTTGCGTTAGATCGTAACCAATAAAATATTGTGTTCCTTTCAGCTTTCCTCTGTTTTTTATAATTGCGTCTTACTCTTCCCAGCTATCTTCTTTTTCTTCGATTGTCTTACCATGTTTTTCATTTTTCCTTTTAGATCATTTATTTTCCCTTACATCTTTGCATTTTCTTCTTTGAATTTAGTCATTTCGTCTTGGTATTTTTTTCTAACAGTTTCTTATCAATATTGATATTTTTCATAATTACATTCATCGTTTTTTCCAGAAAACGTTCCTTTTAATCTTTCACTTGAAATGTTCCTATTTATTGCTTCTTCCTCCTCATACTATCTTTTCCTTTTGCTGTTTTCTGTGGATAACATTTCGCTTTCATACTTCTTTGGTGTACGTGGTAACGGCGTTTTAACCGTTTTGGTTTGCTTAAAGTTGGCTGCGTACTGCTTCAATTTTCCTTAACGTATTGTTACTACTGCTTTTTAGCCATTCCCTATCCTACTTTAATATGCTGCTACTGTTTACTTTAATCTACACTTGTGTTTGTAGTCTTTACCGCCATATGCAATTACTCGTAGTTAATGTTCAGCATAATGTCTATTTTACCCTGCGCATAATAATCTGCTGCTTCGGTTGCCTAACCAAACGTCTCAAACAGCGTAAAGCATTACCACTCAGTCGACCTTTCGTAAGTGACAAGTTTATCTGTAGAGGTTGCCGTATATATTTGTATGGTTACTTTTAAGCTTACTTATTCTATACTTTTCAGCTCCACTTTCTACTTTGTATGTTGCCCAATCAAATATTCCCCTTTGTAGTAGAAACTTTAGAGCAACAAAAAAGCTTATTCGCAAGAAAGACCAAATTGTTTTTCCTCAAGAATATGACAAACAAACCAAAAAATCTTTAAGAATTTTTTTTTTTCATAATAAAAAACATTAGTACAAAAAATGGCATCCCAAGCATTATAAGAAATTACACTGTCCATCGATTTCTATTAAAAGAAAAACAAAAAATTTTTTTTTTAATTTGACAACTTAGTGAATAATAGTAAATTAGTATAGTTTATCTTTATTTGCTCACATACGTGTTGCAAAGTGTTCTTTCTCTATTCATTTTTCCACCTTTCCTCTTAGCTGTTTCCTTATTCTTCATACTTCTTTCATCCACTCCGCCCGTTTTCCGTTTTCTTTTAAGATTTTTTCTGCTTTCTTAACCTCTTCTGTTAACTCCCTGCATTCATTCCGTGTGTGTTTAAGACCTTCGGTTTCTTCTCCACATAGTGGAACCCCTTTTTCCTTAATATTCTTATAATTCACACGGTATCTGGGCTCTTTTATCGTTGTCCATCTTTCCTGCTTTTCTGTGTCCCTACCTCTCCTTATTATTTTCTCTCTTATCCCTCCTCCTTCTTCACTTAATCTCTCTACTTCTTCTCTCGCGTACCCGTTTCTTTTATAATACTTTTTTCTGCCATTTTTCCTCCCTTTATCTCTTTCCAACATCTATGTAGTATTTTGCATTCGGTTCTTTCCCTCAGTTCCTCCTGGTATTTTAAAGCCCCTTTTCCCGTTTCTGCAGTTATTTTTTCCGCCTGCGCTACCACTTTTATAATACACCTCGGTGTTTTTCTATCTAACCCTAATACCCATTTTTAGTATTTTTCTTGTATCCCTTCTACCTTTTTATACTCCTTTCGCCCCCATATTTCCGCCCCATATATCACCACACTTTTGATTAGCTTCTCAAGCAGCAGCTTTCTTTTTTCTTTGTCAACCCCAAACAACTTTTCTCCCACACTCCACACTTGTTCTATGAACCTGTTTCTCTTCGTCACTCTTTCCATTTTTTTTTTCATGTATTTTTCCAGTGTCTTTATCATTTCCTTTATTTCCTTTCCTCCATAGCCATCAACACTATGTCATCCGGATACGCCAACGACAACACCTTCACTTTTCCTACTACTATCCCTTCTATCTGTTGTTTTCTCATTGTCTCCTCCAAATCCCCCGTATATACTGCGAACAGGCTTGGGCTCAGTGAGCATCGCTGTCTTAACCCTCTCTTTGTAACGAATTTTGCAATCTCCTATATAATATTTTATCCTGTAGTCTTCATTGTAGCACTGTGGCATATAGTTTGTATGCCGTGCTTAATAATGTCACCTCTCTGTAATTCTTTACTTTCTCTCAGTCTCCTTTTTTGTGTATCGGGCTTATGATTCCTTCTTTCCATCACTCCAGGGATCCTTCTCCTTTCCATATTTTATTTACTATTTCCGTCATCCTTTTTGCTACATTTTCTCTCTCATCTCCTTTTTTCCGTCTTATTAATACGTCTCTTCATTGTCTTTTTTTGTCCTTTCTGGTTTTGTTCTCCCGCTTCTCTGCTCAGCTAGCTGTCTGTGTTGTTCCATATGTATCTTTCTCCGTCTATCTCTATTTTCCTGTATTCTACCCATACTCTTTTGCCTTCCGCTTTTTTTACCGCTCTGTTCATTATTTCTCTTTGTACCCTCCTTTCTTCCCTTGTCAAGTCGTGATTTATGTAAACTCTTGTGTTCCTTAATTTCCTCTTCTCCGCCATTACATTTTACTTTTCCTCCCATCTTCCCATTTCCGTCACCACCCTCTCATTTTCCTTCTCTCTATTTATCACTGTCACCTTTTTAAATTCTACTTTCACGTTTAATTTTTCTTCTAGCATCAATATTAATTCCTTTTGTAGTTCTTTACTTTTCCACCCTTTTATTAAAATACTATTTTTCCTTTTCCCTATCTTCCGCTTTTTTCTCCAGTTTTTCTATTCTTACTACCAGTTTCTCTTTTTCTTTCTTCCACTTCTTTTTCCTTTCTCCCATTTCTTCCTTTATTTCTTTAATTTCTTGCCTTATTCCTTGCATGTTTTCTTCCATCTGTTTCATCCTCTCTCTCATTAATTCCTTTAGTTCCTATATTTCTTTCTGTTCTATTCTCTTTCCTCTTTCTATTATTGAACCGTTTCCTTCGTTTTCCTCCGTTATCTTTTTAATGTCCGGTGATCTTATTGTTTTCTTCCCTTTACCATCTATTTATTGTCTTGTCCTTTTCCTTTGTCTCTCTTGTATTCATTCCTTTCTCCCTTTTATTCCTCCGTACTTTCTTTTCGTGTTTAAATCGTTTCGTATTAAATGTAATAATTTCTATCAATGTAGGAGGTTATCTTTATCACTGACCTTCTCGATTGTATTGTTTATTCACTTTAATCTAACTTGTTCGTCACAGTTTTATACTTTTCCACCACTGTTTTACACTTTCCACTCAAAATTGCTGTATTGTTACATAAACTCTAGAAAATTAGTATTTCTATATTTAAAAACTTTAAATTAAAAAAATGGTTTTAAACATGTGCATCTTATTTAATATCCGTTGTCTTTAAATTAAATTTTGCAAATTAATAAGCTTGTTGTTAAACTTTAGTAACACAAAATTAATTTTATTTAATTTGTGGTTAGATATAATTTTGAAGTAATTGAAGTTGGTAGAATCAACTGTTTGATGTATGTAAAGTGCATTCTCAGTTGTTTCTTAATTACTCCTGTAGTTTAGAATTCGCGTAATTATATTAGAGATCACACTGAAGTAAATTAGTCTAGTGCTTATCAAAGTAAGTACAACTTAAATTAATTAGATTAGAAGCAACAATACAACCAATACTAACTAAACAGTTGTTAACAAAACTTTCAAAAATAATTAGTTTTGCAAAATTAGGTTGCGAAAAAATTTTTCTTGTATTATTTAATTGCTTAATTTTGGGTCGACAATTTAAACTTTTGTTATTTTATCAAGTTATGGGCTCTAAACACCTACCAACAACTTATCGTCAACAAGCAAATAGTATGGTAGAACGTTTCCACTGACAAATGAAGGTAGGAATTTAATGTCACGAAAACTAACAATAGACTTAAATTTTGCCATCAATTTTACTTGGGATTCGTGCCAATTAACACAATGGTCTGAAGTTTTACGCAACTGAATTCATAATAAATAATCAGTTTTCCTAATGAATTTTTTACACAAGATTTTTTTAAATCTACGCCCATAAGCAGCAACAGCAATTCGGAGTATTACAAAATATTCGTGATGTGCACGACATTAAGGTGAATTTGCTTCACCGTCCATCACTAGGAAAAGACCCATGTGGCGACCTAATTTCCTAATCGTATCATATTCGTTTTTGATTTAATTAAGCAGCGTATGCATTAATGCACATTCCGTTTGTATTCTGCTGACACATACATATATATATTGATATTACATCGCACTATATAAGAATTAGGTCCGCTGGCAGTGCTAACATATTGTAATTTTACTATAAATAGTTTAAAAATGTTAAATTTAATTTAAAAGACAGATGACCACCAATAGACCACAATACATAAATTTAAAAAAAAATTTAATTCATTGTTTTAGTCACGGCATTATGGTATAACAAAATAAATTCTATTGATTTTTAAATAGTTACTTACGTTAATTAGAAGCATCGCCATAGTAAAATTTGAACATACCTGAAACGAAAAAAAAACCGTTATTTGTTATAAAGCAAAAATAGACAATAACGTGCAACTGCAGTATTACGACAGCAACATTTTACAGGTTTTTCAAACTGCTTCGTGTGCACCTGATGCTAACTAAACATAAGCTTCAATTTTGTTGAACATAAATCAAAAAAATGCTGAATTCGCGCTTAACGTTTTATAACGTTGATTAAATGCTTGATTTTTTACGTTACACCGAAATGTTTACACAAAGTATAGTTCACGTTAGTTAATTTCAGTAACCGTAAATTACTTTAACAAGATTTTTACTCAAAATTAGGTTACGTTACATTAAGAAGTCAATTACACATAGTTGCAGATAAGTTTCTCTTAACACTCCAGGACATAACTTTGCGAAACAAATATTAATGCACTGGGAGTTAAAACCGCAACAACTATAGTTTAAGGATATTGAGAGAACGTCGTGAAACACACAGATACTTGATAATTAGTTGTTGAATTGAATTATCGACCTGTCAGCATCTTGTACGTGTTTAGATCCGGCCCTGTACGGTTTATTACTGTTATAACATCATTTACCGAATATTGGCTTCGGGACTTAGAATAATTGTATAATTACATACGTTGAGCAGACGTTATTTCATATTACTGAAAATTTACCTAATTACCAAGTCTGCAAATCCAGAGAAGTAATTTGTTTTAGTTGCATCAAATTTTCGTTAATTGAAAAATTTCCAAATTAAATTCGCCTCTACGTTTTTAATTAATAAAACTTGTTTACTGAAATAATTACTTGTCTATTAGAATCTATACATCGACAAGGGTAAAAACTTCTAATTAGGTCAAAGCTTTAGGGAGTTTCTTACTGTTGTCTCTACAATTTCTTTTGTAATTTTTTGCTACCGTTTAGAAAACGCAAGTTTTTTTGCACGCATTGTTAATTACATTAAATTTCCTTCATTCTACTTTGTTCAACTACATTAATAGCAGTTACGTTTTTATTTTACTTTTATATCGTAGAAAATGTTTAATAACTGTGTAACATTAAATATTTCACAGCGCAATTCATTAATCAAATTAATTGCCGATTAAATTATTCAAAAACAACTAAAAATATTAGTTTTGTTGTAGGAACAAATGATTAGTACAATCAACAAATTTTATTCGTAAATATAAAATCAACAAAATTATTTGTTGCAACAAAAAACTTTGTTGTCAAAGCAAAATAAATTACTCTTAAGAACATAACAATTTTGTTAATTCAAATAATTTTTATGTGAGGTAAAATAAACGTATTTTTTTCGAATAACTTTAATTTTGAATTTTTACTACTACAGTTGTTTTTATTATTTGTAATTTTTATGATAAAAACTCTTAATACATAATAATTAGCATCATTTCTAAAAACTAAGATACGCAATGTTTCATTAAATGAAAATATCATTTTTAGTACAACTTAATCTATTGGTAAAAATCTATAAACCTTTCAACAATTTAAAAAACCGTTTCAGATTATACACGTAAATTGAAAATTAATGATACCACAAGAACTATACCGTGTTACGATATTTTAATAAACCTTCGACACTAAACACAACACTATATATTACACAATGACACATAATGTGTATATAATTATACATTGGCTATATGCAGTACAGCGTTTTGGTAGATTCTTGTATTATAAAATTTATTCCCAGATCTGTCATTTGATAGTTTTATTGATAAATCCACAACTGAAAAATGTATGTTGCAGCAAATTTTAAAATTAATTTATTTAAATCTAGCTATTGATACGGAATTTAAAACTAATTTTTATAAACGTAACTAATTTTCAAATAAACTAACTAATAAAATGTAACGATAATTAACTAAAACAACTTACAAGTAATTTATATATGACTATCACTAGATATTTATAAACACTTAAACTGATATTTATTTTTACTAGCCACGCACGTTAAACACTATTTATTTAAACCGATTCTTCAAACTTCCGGCTTCTAATTATATTCACTTCCTTCGGACACTTTTTTATATATTTACTTTATCAACATAACAAAAATATTAAAGTATCGATAAATCAAAGTATTAAGATAACAAAATATCGTAGTATGGAAATATCAATATATTAAAGTATTCAACAAATTATTAAAATATTGTGATATCAAGATACCTAAATATCGTAGTATAAAAGCAACAAAGTGTCGAAGTATCATTGTATCAAAGCATCAAACTATTAAAAAATTGCGATATGGCAATACCAAAGTGTTCACGGTTTTAAAATTATTGACAGTATCGGCTATATTAAAGCATTAAAGTATCGCAGTATCTAAGTATTAAAGTGTTGAAGCATCAAAATATCAACAGATCACGATATCGGCAGTATCAACAATATCGACGTATCAAAATAGTGATGAATCAAAATATCAATACACCATAATACCGTAATATCAAAATTTCAATGCATTAAAGTATCAAAGCATTACCTTCCTAAAAAAATTGTTTTGAAATTATGAAAAATATTGGCAATATTGACCGTACCAACTATATAAACGGTATCATAATATTTAGATATTAAACTGTTAAAAGATCAAGCATCAAAGCAAAGAAACACAAAAATTTTATTAGTATCGACGATATCGGTAGCATCAAAGTACGACTATGCTAAAGCATCAAGTCTCAAAGTACCAAAGTATTGAAATATCAAACCACTGAAACATCAAAAGAACAAGATATCAGCAGTATCGACAAAACCAAGTATTAATGGTATTGACATATGTAAGTATTAAAGCATCAAACTATTAAAAAACTGCGTACCGCTATACCAAAGTACCAACTATATTGACGATATCATATTATTAAAGTATCAAACTATTAAAGCATCAAACATCAAAGCATTAAAGTATCAAAATATCAACAGTATCGGTAGCATCGAAGTATTAAAATGTGAAAACAAACATCAAAGCATTAAAGTATTTAAGCATTGTGGTACCAAAGTATCGAAGATCAAAATATTGGCAGTATGAAACAAAACCAACTGTATTTATATTATTAACGTACGAAAATATTGATGAATATATGTATCAAAGTCTCAAGATACTCAGATATTGTAGTATTAAAGTACTGAAATATCAATGTATCAAAGAATTGAAACATCAAATTATCAAAGTATTTACGATTTTGAAATTATCGACAGTATCAACCATATTGAGGGTATTGAAGTATTGACGGTACCAAGGGTATTAAAGTATCTAAATGTCAAAACATTGAAGCATTAAAGAATCAAAGTATTAAATTATCACAGTATCGTAAAGATCAAGCTATCGGCGGTATTGTCAAGATCAACCGTATTGACTTATCAAAATACTAATGAATCAAAGCATCAAGATACTGAAATATTGTAGTATCAAAACAACAAAGTGCCGAAGTATCAATGTATCAAAGCATCAAACTATTAATATTGCGATAGCGCAATATCAAAGTGTTCACGGTTGTAACCATCGTTTAAAATAAATGATTGGTTGTTTGATTATTTTTGTGAAAGTCCCGGTATTTAAATTGACGTTATTCATTTCATGTATTTTGAATATGTTCTAATGGATTTTAGATTGATTTTAATAAGTTATTTTACGTTTTTGGATTCAACTTCATTATTCGAAGTTGTTGATAAGGTTTTGTATTTTGTTACGCCGTGAATCATCTGATTCTGCGATTCTGCGATGGTAATTTATGTTTCCCTTCTGAGATATCATTGTAATTAAATATATTTTAGCCGTTTGTTTATTTCGAGTTGGTTTAAAAGTTCTTTGTTTTAAGTGCATTCTCAGTACAGTTGTACTTTGATTTCTTCGTGTCATTCGTTTAAATTACGTGGAAAATTAAGGCATTATCTTAATTTATTAGGCAGTTTAAATTTTATGACCGTCTTGTAATATAATATTTTGTTAATTTGACACTTTTACGTAGAAACCAAATTCCGTGGTCCAATACTACGATTCTGACGTTATTTGATCTCTTTGTCTCCTTGTGGCACTTCTTAACGAGATTGTTTTCTTTCTTCAAGTTTCGAACACAGTCTTTGGGGAAATGGTAATCGAATAGTGTTTTATATATATGTGTGGTTTTGGTGATAATAAGCAGTAAGTTAGTTGGTTGACAGTCATTCGAAATGTAAATATCGCGGCTGTAGATGAAGAATTACTACGGAAGTAATTGAAAATGGAACAGTGAATCTTCAAGTGGAAAAACTTTCCTTTTCCGTATTATAATTACGGGTCATTAAATTCATTCACTGGTTTCTAGTTTGATTGGTAATTAACGTATTGTGGATTTGTGCGTGAGTTTGTTTCGCAATCCCATTTTTTTGCCTTAGTGGCGGATTATTGAGAAATCTTCCGACGGTAAATTATTCATATGGTTGTGGTACCCTATTGAGGTTCCGGACAACGTCAACTGGCCTATGCTAACCAAGAGCTCGACTTCAAACAGTAAAGGTATTTATTGATTATCGATTGCTTATTTATTCGTGAGTTCAGTGATTAAAAAGCTTTGAAATTAGTTGTGAGAATTTATTGATAGTTATTAAATTTTTCTACGATTCAAACCACTTTTAGTGTTCATGTGTGCTAATTTTAATTATTGTTATGCAATAAAATTAAAAGACGTAATGTAACCAACGTATAAAGGTGGTTCCGACATACAAAGTAAAAGAAAGATAATCTTATATTTACGTACCATAAGTTTAGAATTTTCAAGTCTGTTTTTATACATTTGCGGAATTTTATTGTTTTTTTTAATTATGCGCACACGGCCGTGTCTTTGTTTTTTTTTCTCTTAAAAAAAAGGTAGTTTAGTTTGTTTATTTTTGTTTTAAATTTTTATTTTTGTTTTTTTTAAAAGATATTATTTGTGTCAAATTGACTTCAGTTTTAATGTAGATTTTCTGTTTTATTGCTTGTCTAATTTATTTCAATTATGTAATAAATGTTAAATTGTTAAATGTAACGAAGCTTTTATTCCGTCGGCCTTCGCGTATGTAAATTTTTAGAGTATTTCAGATTTTTCGTATGATACACTTTTAAAGTAAGTCCCATTTGAGTGTATCCATTTGAAGCGGACTCGTGGTTGGCAAGGGCCGCTAGTTCATTGAGCTTTACTCCTTCCTGGCGCCCTTTGATTTTGATTTTATTTCTTTTTGATTTTGTGTTTTGTCAATTTTTCCAAATCAATCACAAAATTTTGAATATAACCCACCCCGTCTTCACTGAGCACCGGCATAACACCGTTTATGTTACTTTATTTCTGGCAAGTGGCATTGTTTCAACTTTTGCATGTAACACGGTTTCAAAACAGTATCGACAGCATCAATTAAATTAATTGCATTAAGTATCGACGGTATCGGCTATATCAAAATATTGAAGCATAAAAGCATGAAGAAGTATTGGAGTATCAAAATATCAAAAGATCAAGATATCGGCAGTGTATCAATGGTATCAACAATGTTGACGTATCAAAATATTGATATTTCAAAGTATCAATATTCCAAGATAACGTAGTATAAAGGTATTACTCCATTAAAAAAAGGATTGCGATATCAACAGAATTGACCGTACTAACCATATAAGTGGTATTATAGTATTTAAGTATTCAACTGTTAAAGCATCAAGCATCAAAACATTAAAAAATCCAATTTTAAAGTATTGACGATATCCGTAGCATCAAAGTACCAAAATGCCAAAGCATCATCATTAAAGTATCAAAATACCAAAGTATTGAAGTATCAAACCACTGAAACATCAAAAGATCAAGATATCGGCAGTATCGATAAAACCAAGTTTTATTGGTGTTCACATATGTAAATATTAAAGCATAAAACTGTTAAAAAAACTGCGTACCGCATTACCAAAGCATTAAGGTATCAAAGTATATATGGTTTTAAAACTATTGACAGTATCAGCAGTATCGTCGGTACCAACCATATGGACAATACCATAATATTAAAGTATCAAACTATTGAAGCATCAAACATCAAAATATTAACAGTATCGGTAGCATCAAAGTATCAAAATGTCAAAACAAACATCAAAACATTAAAGTATTTAAGTATTGTGGTACCAAAGTATCAAAGATCAAAATATAGGCAGTATAAAACAAAACCAACTGTATTCATATTATTAACGTACGAAAATATTGATGAATATATGTATCAAAGTCTCAAGATACTAAAATATTGTAGTATTCAAGTACTCAAATATCAATGTATCAAAGAATTGATGTATCAAAGAATTGAAACATCAAATTATCAAAAGTTTACAATATCGCAGTATCAAAGTATTAAAGTATTTACGGTTTTGAAATTATCGACAGTATCAACCATATTGACAGTATTGACAATATTAAAGTATCAAAATGTCAAAACGTCGAAACATCAAAGAATAAAAGCATTAAACTATCACAGTATCGTAGTATCAAAGTATCAAAATATTGAAATATCAAAGTGTTGAGACATTGAAAGATCAAGCTATCTGCAATGTCGTCAACATCAACAGTATTGACGTATCGAAATACTAATGAATCAAAGCATCAAGATAGTGAAATATAGTAGTATCAAAGCAACAACGTGTCGAAGTATCAATGTATCAAAGCATCAAACTGTTAATATTGCGATATCGCAATATCAAAGTGTTCTCTATTTCAAAATTATTAACAGTATCGGCATTGTATCAATTAAATTAATTGTAAAAAAGTATCGACGGTATCGGCTATATCAAAATATAGAAGTATAAAAGCATTCAAGTATTGAAGTATCGTAGTATCCAAGCATTAAACTACTGGAGTATCAAAAGATAAAAATATCGGCAGTGTATCAATGGTATCAACGGCATTGACGTATCGAAATATTAATGAATCAAAGTATCGATATACCATGATACCGTAGTATAAAAGTATCAATGCCTTGAAGTATGAAAGTATTACCCCATTAAAAAAAAAAGATTGCGGTGTCGACAGTATTGACCGTACTAATCACATAAGTGGTAGTATTAAAGTATTCAACTGTTAAAGCATTAAAACATCCAATTTTAAAGTATTGACGGTATCAGTAGCATCAAAATACCAAAATGCCAAAGCATCATGCATCAAAATCTCAAAGTACCAAAGTATTGAAGTATCAAAGCACTGAAACATCAAAAGATCAAGATATCGGCGGTAAACCGTTAAAAAATTGCGTACCGCAATACCAAAGTATCGAGGTATCAAAGTATATATGGTTTTAAAACTATTGTAGTATCAGCAGTATCGACGGTACCAACCATATTGACAATATTATAGTATCAAAGTATCAAACTGTTAAAGCATCAAACATTGAAGCATTCAAGTATAAAATCGAAGTATTTAAATATTGTAGTACTTAGAGTATCAAAGATCAAGATATGGGTAGTATTGAACAAAACCAACTATATTAATGTTAATGATGTACCAAAATATTGATAAGTCTAAGTATCAAAGTATCAAGATACTAAAATATTGTAGTATTAAAGTATCAATGTTTTAAAAAAATTAAGACATTAAACTATTAAAAGTTTGCGATATCGCAGAATTGAAATATCAAAGTTTTAAATGGTTTTTAAATTATCGATAGTATCCGCAGTATTGAAGGTATAATAAAATCAATGTATAAAACTGTTGAAGCATCAACCATTAAAGCACTGAAACATCAAAGCATTAAAGTATCAAATTGTCGAAGTATCAAAATGTCGAAGCATTAAAGCATGGCAATATTAAAGTATCGTAGTACCAAAGTATCAAAGCATTGAAAGACTAAGATATCGGCAGTACTAACAAAGTCAACGGTATTGTTGTGTCGAAACAGTTAGGAATCTAAGTATCAAAGTATCAAGGTACTAAAATATTGTAGTATCAAAGTACCGAAGTATCAATGTATCAAAGTATCGGCAGTATCGACCGTACCAACCGTATTAACTATTTAACTGCTCAAGACAAATATATACAAATCAAACCAAACCAAAACGAGTATATTCGCAAGAATTGTTTTAATTATTAGCTCCTCAAAACAAACATAGTAGCTCGCCGTATGTCACCATGTAACCCAGGAGTTAAACATTTTATTGATTTTACTACTGACAGTAGATATAATTGCAAGTAATGTTTGCATATATGCATGCAGTGTAGCTGTAGGTGTGTTGTGTAGTTAAGTTAAGTTTTCGGTACCACGCTCTAAGGGAATATATTCGTAAAGGAAAAACTACTCGAAGAGTGTTTACCCGTAAGAAACAATTTTGGCGCGCATAATGGAAACAGTGTATTAACTTTTATTACGCAGTTAATGGTTAATAAGATAAAACTATAGAAGTATCAAACTGTCAAAGAATCAAACATCAAAACATTAAAAAATCAAAGCATCCACGGTTTCAAAATTAGTGACTGTATCAATAGTATCAACCATATTGACGGTATTAAAGTATTAACAGTATTAAAGTATCAAAATTTTAAAACATCAAAACATCACAGAGTCAAAGTATTAAAGTATCACAGTATGGTAGTATCGAAGTATCAAAATATTAAAATATTAAAGCGTTAAAATTTCTAAAGATTAAGATATCGGCAGTATCAATAAAACCAACAGTAATAATTGTACTGACGCATCGAAATAATAATGAATTCTAGTATTATTATCCAAAGTATCCTAAAATCAACGTGACGAAGTATCAATGTATCAAAGCATAGAAGCATCAAACTATTAAAAGATTGCAATATCGTAGTATTAAAGTATTGAGATATCAAAGTATTTGCTATTTGAATGTGCCAAAGTATCAATGTATCAAAACATCAAAAAATAAAACTAATAAAAGATTGCGAAGTATCAAAGTATAGGTAGTATCGACGGTACCAACCATATTTGTGTTACACTGTCAAACTATCAAAGCATTAAAACATTGAAGCTTTGAACGACGGTTTCGTAATTGTTGACAGTGTCAGCAGTATTAACGGTATCACACCATATTTGACGGTATTATAGTATTAAGAGTATCGGCGGTACAAAAAAAGTCAAAATGTCAAAGCATCAAGCTTCCAAGCACTATACCATCAAAGTATCAAAATATTGTACTATCGAAGTATCTAAGTATGGAAGTAGCAAAGCATCAAAAAATCAATATATTGGCATTATCAATAAATCCAACAGTAATAACAACATTGACATCAAAGTATTGATAAATCGAAGTATCAAAGTATTCAGGTACCAAAGTATCGTAGTATTGAAGTATCAAAGCACCAAAGTATCAATGTATTAAAGTATTAAAAAATTAAATGATTGCGTACCGCAGTATCAAAGTATTGAGGTATAAAAATATCACAGTTTTAAAATTATAGAAAATATCGGCAGTGAAGCATCAAAATTTAAAAATATCGATAAATTCAAATAAGATATTAAAGTGTCAATGTGTCAAGGTATCGTAGTATCAAAGTACCAAAGCATCGAAAAATTGAGGTATCAACAGTGCCAACGAAATAAGCCGTATTGACGTATCGATGCATCAATGTATCAAACTATTAAGATATCAACGTGTCGAGATGCCAAAGTATCGTAGTATCGAGCTATCAAAATGCCAAAATATCAAGATATTTAAGTATTTAAGCATAAAAAAATTAAAATGTTCTAGATCTATAAAGGTTTCACCATGAAACATAATAATAACTTTTTAGGATTAGTAGTGTAACATATTTCAAACAAAAATCAGATAAATTAAGATGTCAGTTTGACAAAGAACTTAGCTAAAGCTCGAAATCTTGTGTAAGTTTTAATTCAAATATATACACCATTAACCCTAAAAAATTATTATTATTAAAAGATTGCGTACTACAGTATCAAAGTATCGAAGTAACAAAGTATCTACGGTATTGAAATTAAAACATCGAAGCTATAAAATATCGATGTATAAAAGCATCGTAGTGTGGACGTATTAAAATGTTTCCCGACTCCATTCTTTGTTACTGTAACTTCCAGGCATTGTTAGACTTCCTTTTGTACATTTACTTCCTATTTTCATGATTATTGTTTTGTTCTCGTTTATTCTCAATCTTACTTTTAGTCCTTCAGTCGTTACTTCTTTAGTATATATCTTCTTTTAATTATTCCTCCACCTGTATTTCAGTTGGTTGATCCTCAATTGTTAGCTCGTCCCTTTCTTTGTTTATATTTAATAATTCTTTGAAATATTCCTCCTAGATTTTATTTGAATACTTCCTCTTGTTCAGTCACTATTTCTTGTTTACCAAGTATTAATGGTATTGACATATGTAAGTATTAAAGCATCAAACTATTAAAATGCTGCATACCGCAATACCAAAGTATTAAGGTATCAAAGCATATATTGTTTTAAAATTATTGACAGTATCAGCAGTATCGACGGTACCAACAATATTGACGATATCATAATATTAAAGTATCAAATTATTGAAGCCTCAAACATCAAAACATTAAAGTATCAAAATATTAACAGTATCGGTAGCATCAAAGTATCAAAATGTCAAAACAAACATCAAAGCATTAAAGTATTTAAGTATTGTGGTACCAAAGTATCAAAGATAAAATATCCGCTGTATGAAACAAAACCAACTGTTTTCATATTATTAACGTACGAAAATATTGATGAATATATGTACCAAAGTCTCAAGATACTAAAATATTGTAGTATTAAAGTACTGAAATATCAATTAATCACAGAATTGAAGCATGAAACTATCAAAAGTTTGCGATATCGCAGTATCGAAGTATCAAAGTATTTACGGTTTTGAAATTATCGACAGTATCAGTCATATTGACGGTATTGAAGTATTGACGGTATTAACGGTATTAAAGTATCAAAATGTCAAAACATCAAAAAATCAAAGTATTAAACTATCATAGTATCGTAATATCGAAGTATCAAAATAATAAAATATCAAAGTGTTGAAACATCAAAAGATCAAGCTATCGGCAGTATCGTCAAAATCAACAGTATTGACGTATCAAAATACTTATAAATCAAAGTATCAAGATACTGAAATATAGTAGTATCAAAGCAACAAAGTGCCGAATTATCAATGTATCAAAACATCAAACTATTAATATTGCGATATCGCAATATCAAAGTGTTCACGGTTTCAAAATTATTAACAGTATCGGCAGTATCGACGGTGTCAATTAAATTGATTGTATTAAAGTATCGACGGTATCGGCTATATCAAAATATTGAAGCATAAAAGCATGAAAAAGTATTGGAGTATCAAATATCAAAAGATCAAGATATCGGCATTGTATCAATGGTATCAACGGTAATGACGTATCGAAATAATGATGAATCAAAGTATCAATATTTCAAGATACCGTAGTATAAAGGTATCAATGCTTTGAAGTACTCCATTAAAAAAAAATGCGATATCGACAGTATTGACCGTACTAACCATATAAGTGGTATCATAGTATTCAAGTATTCAACTGTTAAATCATCAAGCATCAAAGCATTGAAACATCCAATTTTAAAGTATTGACGATATCCGTAGCATCAAAGTACCAAAATGCCAAAGCATCATGCATCAAAGTCTCAAAGTACCAAAGTATTAAAGTATCAAAGCACTGATACATCAAAAGATCAAGATATGGGCAGTATTGACAAAATCAAGTATTAATGGTATTGACGTATGTAAGTATTATAGCATCAAACCGTTAAAAACTGCGTACCGAGGTATCAAAGTATATATGGTTTAATTGACAGTATCAGTAGTATCGGCGGTATCAACCATATTGACGATATCATAGTATCAAAGTATCAAACTGTTAAAGCATCAAACATCGAAGTATTAAAGTATCAAAATATCGACGGTATCGGTAGCATGGAAATATCGAAATGTCAAAACAAACATGAAAGCATTGAAGTATTTAAGTATTTTAGTACTAAAGTATCAAAGATAAGATATTGGCAGTATTGAACAAAACCAACTGTATTAACGTTATAGACGTGCCAAAATATTGAAGAATCTAAGTATCAAAGTATCAAGATACTAAAATATTGTAGTATGAAGTACCCAAGTATAAATGTATCAAATAATTTGAAGCATCAAACAATTAAAGTTTGCGATATCGCAGAATCGAAGTATCAAAATATTCACAGTTTTAAAATTATCGACAGTATCTGCAGTATTGACGGTATAGTTAGATCAAAGTATACAACTGTTGAAGCATCAACCATTAAAGCACTAAAACATCAAAGCATTAAAGTATCAAAGTGTCAAAGCATTAAAGCATTAAAATATTAAAGTATCGTAGTACCAAAGTATTAAAGTATCAAAGCATCAAAACATTGAAAGACCAAGATATCGGAAGTATTAACAAAACCAACGGTATTGTTGTATCAAAACAGTGAGAAATCCAAGTATCTAAGTATCAAGATACTAAAATATTGTAGTATCAAAGTACGGAAGTATCAATGTATCAAAGTATTGCAACATCAAACTATGAAAAAATTGCGATATTGCAGTACCAAAGTACTAAAGTATCAAAGTATCCACAACATTTAAATTGCCGATAGCATCGGCAGTATCGCCCGTATTAACCGGATTAACTGTTTAACTTGCTCAAGACAAATATATACAAATCAAACCAAATCAAAACAAGTATACTCGCAAGAATCGTTCTGATTATTAGCTGCTCAAAACAAACATAGTCGCTCGCCGTATATCATCATGTAACCCAGGCACTTCTTATCTGGTAACTCCACTCCTAGCAGTTAAACATTTTTTTTATTTTACCATTGAAAGTGGATATAACTGCAAGTAAAATTTGTATATATTCATGCGGTGTAGTTGCATACGTTATTTTGCAAGTTTGCGGTACCAAACTCCAAGCGAATATATTCGTAAAAAGAAAACTGCTCTAAGCGTGTTTACTCGCAAGAGACAGTTTTGGCGCGCATACAATAAACAGTCTATCATCTTTTATTACGCAGTTAAAAGGTTAATAAGATCAAAGTACAGAAATATCAAACTGTCAAAGAATCAAGCATCGAAACATTGAAGAATCTAAACATTAGCTATAACATCCACGATTTCAAAATTAGTGACAGTATCAGCAGTATCAACAATATCAACCATATTGACTGTATTAAAGTGTCAACGGTATCAAAGTTTAATATGTCAAAACATCGAAGCATTACAGAATCAAATAAGTATCACAGTATCGTAATATCGAAGCATCAAAATATTGAAATATCAAAGCATTGAAATGTTTACAGATTAAGATATCGACACTATCGACAAAACAGTACTAGCTGTACTGGTTTATCAAAATACTAATAAATTCAAGTATGGTTATCCAGATACCAAAGTATCGTAGTATCAAAGCGCCGAAGTATCAATATATCGAAGTATTGAAGCATCAAACTATTAAAATATTGCAATATTGCAGTACCAAGGTATCAAAGTATTTGCAATTTAAAAGTGTCAAAGTATCATTGTGTCAAAGTATTCAAACATCAAAGTATTAAAAAATTTCGATGTATCAAAGTATCAACTGTTTCTAAATTATCTACAATTATCACTGTCTTAATGCTCTCCTTGCATTTTTCTTTACTTCCTTGCATTCTCTATCCCACCATTTCTTCCATCCTTTTTTCTCCTCCTTCCACTTTCTAAATCTAACTCTCTCTGTTGCTTTCTCCATCATCTCTCTCATTTTCTCCACACTCTTTTGTAATCCCTTCCCTACCCATACCGTTTTCCCTATTCTCTCTTTATATCTTTTTATACCCTCTGATGTCCACTTTTTTTTTTGTTATGTACTCCTCATCTTCTTCTCTATCTTCTCTTTCTCTTCCCTCCATTGTCAATTCCAGTAGTTGATGGTCTGACTCTATCCTTTCTCCCACTTTCATTTGTCATAACAAATTCTATTATTGATTCTCCCCTTCCTCCTATGTACGTATATTCCCCCATTCCTTCTTCTTCGCTGTTCCCATTCATTATTTCCCACACTTTTTCGTTGCACATTTCCAGCAGTCTGTTCCTCTGAACTTAGTAGTTTTTTAGATGGAAAATTCACACTTGCGTTTAAGTCAGATTGGGTCGGAGGTGGTAGTCAGTATAATAACGGCCTACAGTTTCGAGTCTTGCCTCAAAAGTTTTTTTCACTTCTTTAAAGATAGAATATTGAGCGGCCAAGGCGCTATCGTCGGGGTACATAAAACGGCGTAAGTTCACTAGAGTAGGTTGGTAAAGATTTTGAAAAGTAGGGAGGCCAAAACAGTTGCCTATACCACCTTTTGAATTCCCGCCAAGACAAACTAAAAACATTCTATTCCGGAATAGACGGCCATCATCATCGTAAGTTCGTAGTCCTCGATGAGTTTTTACACTGTGAGGAGGAGAAGATTGTGGGGGGTCGTAAACCAAAGGCAAGTCTATAATCATCAATGTATTCGGTGAGGTTAAAAACTTGTCGACAGCAAGATTTGCCAGCACGGAAGCCAGCTTTTTCTCGTGTAAGTTTTTTGTCGATGCTGTCTCTGATGATGAAGATCGTCCTCTTTAAGAGTTTGTAGCTGTGACACAGAAATAAGATGGAGCGGTAGCTTTTTGCGTGTTTTAGGTTTTCTCCAAGCTTTACAATGACTTTGAAATTTGTTCCCGTTGAATGCAAGTGCTCATCATTGCTACAAACCATGCTTTGGCTGTCCTGCTAAGCTGCGCTATTTGCTCCATTCGCAAAGTATCTGGATCAGCAGCTGGGTTTTGTTTAATGGTTTTTATAGCATTCTCTAAATCATCGGTATCGAAAAACTAGAGGAGACAGCTGGTTTCATTCTGGGTTTCTTCTCCTGGATCTTGTTTTTCAAGAGCAGATGCGTGGAGCAGTAGAGTCGCCACTAAAGTTCTTTAGCACTCGCCATGCTGCTAGTGTTAATTCAACATGTTGAGAAGAATAATCTATTTTGATGAAGATTCTCCAACACAAAAACCAATGTGCAAAAAAAATTGACCATTTCCAACTGCAAATAGAAGATTTGCTTCGAGGTTTTCCTTCGAATACCGGAATTGCTTACTTGTAGTAAGAATTGCTTTACAATTTTGTAGTTTTTAATTATATTGCAAATTTAAAAACGTTAACATTAATAACAAATTTAACCTTAAAAATATTTCAAAAATAAATTTTCAGCGCCATTACTAATACGTAAATCGGGATGATAATTACAAATTATTTAATCTAAATATTGTAAAAGTGAACGGTACAATCAATAAACCAAATTAAAAATTAATTGCAATTTCTAATTTAGCTTGTAGGTTGTTTTAAATTTTTAAACTAAAATAAACTAGTATCGACATTCCCAATAATCACAAATCGAATGCCCATAATTTATTGAAAGCACACAGATAAGTTTTATTTAAATTTGCGGACTACGCCAAAATGTTTGCATACAACAACACGAAACTTAGCGCATAATGACCCAACCTTAATCCATTTATGTATTTAGCAGTTATACCAACGCTAATTAATTTTACAAACAAAATTCAGCTCCCAACGGGGTCTACCAACCGCCCCAGAAATAAGGTGCTTTTGTTATGGAATTATTAACTATTTGAATTAGTAAAAACTACCCAAATCTTATGGAGTTTTGTATTATATATAAGGATTTTGTGTTTGACATGTTAAATATGCTAATTCCAGTTACAATCAATTTAACCCGTTTACATAGTTGTGGAAGCTATTGTAGTTATAACCTGAAGGATAATGGGGAGAATTTGGACATTATTATTATTGTGTGCCGGTCACCAGATGTAGGTACTGTAATTAGTATAATACCGGGTGTTTGTACTTGATAATAATATCCCTGTTATACAAAGCATTTAAAGCTCCAGCACTTACACATTTTACACAGAAATTATTCATCCTTTCTGTGCAAAATGAAATTTGCCAAAGCATATACACATTTAGAATCCTGTCACAAATTGACACAGTATAAATATTCTCCAATCTAACATTACTATATGTTTACGTCGCTGGTAGTTTCATTTATGATTTAAATATACAGTTATCATACGTAAAATCCAAAATTCTATACATATATCTGTTCTCTAGAACAGAAAAAAATGCACAAAACAATATAAATTTTCATATTATTATTTTCTTTAATTATTCATTATACTCTTGATTTTTTTCTACAACTGTAATTAGCTGCTTGTAATAACTAAAATAAGAGACAAATACGCGTATATACATATATCTAGATCAGTTGGACCAACGTCCCCACTATTGCCCCTTCCATTTTTGAACTCAAGGTTTCTCTCTTATTGGTTATTTCCCCGCATGCGTAACCTCCCCTTATTCGTAACTAAACATTTCAAATAGATACGTTGCTAAAGATGCTTTAATTTAAACAGAAAAAAAAAACTACTAGTTGTTATTAAGGAGTTTACCAAAAATTATTTTTTGTTTTATGCACAAATTCTATGTAAGTATGTATTTGTTAGTCCAATACAAATTACTTCAGTATGACCGTCAAAAATTAAATAAAACAGTTGGTTCTAGATATAATGCAAAAATTGGTTTGAAATTTTACCTTCTGCTAATCCCATGCGCTAAACAAACAAAAGAACCATATTGAAGACACAAGCGCCCAATATTTTTGTTCCGCGACCATTTTTATTAACGCTGGAATTTTTGACTTGCAACCATAACTCAATTTTTTTTCATTATTTTAAAGTTAGTTTAAAGTGTTTTAAGAATATGTTATGTTAAAAATGTTTAGTATGATGTTTGTCCCCTGTATTAGATTCATTCTCAAAACGCCCAGTTTTCGTTGCCTGGGTAGGGATAAAATGTCAAATTAAAACATGTAACCGGTACTGGTAGAGGAGACACAACCCGAATTTTGATTTATGCGTGAATTTATACATGTAGTATGTTAATGTTATTTACCCATGTTAAAATAAAATTATGTTACAAACGGCGCTCCAACTCGTGGCCAAAGCCTTTGAAGCTTTAAAGAAGTGTGTAAAAGTGTTTTTTCATCACAAGGTGCAGGTTACTGCGGTAGAAGAAGAAAATCGACACAACCCTGCTTTCGCCACGTTTTGATATACAGAAGAACTGTGGTCTAAACTTTTATATTAGTTTAAACTATATATATGAAGGAACGTATAAAACGAAACTTAGTTTAGATACGAGGCGAATTTTCTCAAATTTGGTGTCTTTCTCGAATTGTGTACACAGCTGCAACACGATTCCTTCTAAGAGCACGCCGTTCACGCACGGATACGCCGTCGTGTAACTTCAAAAGAATACATCTGTTGCAGAGTCTATTCCGACAAATCACCCTAGTCGTGCAGAAGCTAAATACAAAATGTCAGACCTAATAATGATGACAGAACTACAGTTGCAAATGTTATTAAATGGGATGCGACAAATGGTTTCCAATCAAAGTTGTGCTGTTACCCCACAACCTGCAGTTAATTCTGAGATAGCAAGCTACACAAACTGTCAGTCTTGTTTTTTCCGGTATGAAAGAAGAAAATGTTGACGCAATCATCAATGCAATTTAGATTTATAAAGAATGTTTTCACACTACGGATGAGAATGCCTTAAGAAGTTTATCGATGATATTAGAGAGTAGTGCATCGACCTGGTTTCAAGGAGCAAAGTCGTTGATGAAGACTTGGGACGATGCCTTATAAGGCTTAGGGCATGCAATTGTCAAAAACTTGTCTCCTAAGATTTTTAAAGATCTTTTTTCAAAGGAACAAACTGAACCAGAATCAACCGATCAATTCGTTAGTCATTGCCGAGCATTGCTATCTCAATTACCGTCGGAAAACCATCCGATGTTACATGAATTACGTAAGTTAGACACGATCTATAGTTTTTTACATCCAAAAATTAGAAGTCGAGTTCCGAGAGGTTTAATTAGAAACTTTGATGAATTGATAACAAAGGCTCGATCAATTGAATCGGATTTAGATGAAACTTAGAAAGCGCCAGGGACTTTAGAATCAAACAAACAGTCCAAACGACACCAATGTAAATACTGCAAAGTATGTGGTCATATACAGAGTGAATTCAGAAAGCTGACAGCAGCTCAAACTTGAAGCACAAAGAGGTAGTAACTTCAACGCCTACCATTTCGAGTGGACGGCCAACTGCAACGATTACGTGCTATGGTTGTGGTACACCTGGGTTTGTAAAGTTCCAATGTTCAAAATGCATCTCATTATTATCTGTGTCCCAAAACAATGCAACAATTACAGCAAACATTTTCTGCAGTGTTAGCTGCCAATTTTGGAAAAGTTAATGTCCTACATCCTATGCTACGTAGGGGAGGGTGGGGCAAGACGGGCTGGAGAGGTAAGACGGGCTATCCTTGTTCTCTGTCTTATCGAGCATGATTGGAGAAGCGAACAACGCGTTTTCCTTATGCTAAACAGTCACCTGAATGCTGCCGAACTGGTCTGTTGTGCTAGTGAGCTGCTGTAAAAAAAGTGAATTTAAGTAAGTTCCTTATTATTTTGATTTCATTTTCAACACGATACTTGATCACTACAATAAAGTCTTTTTAAGCAACACATAGATGTTTAGAATATGCGAGGGATTGTTTCAATGATTTATCACAAAGGGTTTTATTAACGTTTAAAACTACTAGGGGGCATGACGGGCTATAGGTAGCCCGTCTTGCCCCGGGTAGCCCGTCTTGCCCCGAAACTTAATCACGCTCTGTATAAGTTTATGTTTTGGTTCTAAGATGGTGCGAACATATACACGTAAAACTGATAGAGCTCAATGGTTAGTAGAAAACATGAAAAATGCCATCAACGCCGTCTTGGACAAGCGAATGGGCACTTTGTTGGCTTCAAAAACTTATAGTGTGACTCGAACAACTTTACAAAGGAAAGTCAATTTTGCTCAAAAAAACCAGAACACGCCACAATTGATAAAAGTTCCTTTAGGTCCAAAGACTGCAGTTTTTACCACTTACGAAGAAAACGAGCTTCCGTGTTATATTATAGATATGGAAAGTAGACTTTTTGCTTTTACAACCAGAGACGTAAAAGTTTTGGCATACCAACTGGCAATACGAAACGGCAAAGCTCTTTCGTTTAAAGAACACATGAGTATGGCAGGAAAAGACTGGCTGTCTGGGATTTTAAAACGAAATCCACAACTTACAATTAGAAAACCCGAAAACACATCTGGTGCTAGAGCTTCAGGTTTCAATAAAATTGTGGTAGCAGACTTTTATAAACTATTGGGAAAATTGTATGACAAATATAAATTTGCTGATAACCGCATCTACAACTGTGATGAAGAGGTGTTTCGATTGTCCCTAAAAGCAGGTGCAAGATACTAGCTTTAAAAGACCGCAAACGAGTTGGTACACTAACGTCGGCTGAAAAGGGAGCAACTATAACCGTAGAGGTATGCTTCAGTGCTACCGGTCATTTACCTCCCATGATGATTTTCCCTAGAAAGCGAATAAAACCAGAGTTGATGGTTAATGCGCCAGAAGGAGCTTGGGGCGTATGCAATGATTCGGGGTGGATTACAGCAGAACTTTTTTTAGGATTGTTTAAAAAGTTTATTGCGTATACTGGGGCCACTAAAGAAAATCCTGTGTTATTGCTAATACATGGTCTGGCAACACACACTAAAAGTGTTGATGTTATCGACGAAGCTAGAGCAAATGGCGTTGAGATTTTATTATTCCAACCACTTACAACGTATAGGCTTTAGTCCCTTGACGTCGCTTTTATGAAACCTCTAAGCACATACTACGATCAAGCAGTAACGCCATGGCCTAAAATCAAACCAAAAAAATAATGAAAGGGCTGACGCAGTACAAGCTATCCTAATTAATATTAATGTACCAAATTAAATTCCAGGACCCGATCAAGACAGCAACGAAGGTAACAAAATGCAAATAGACACAGCAGATGATCCTCAACCTGGCTGTTCCTCCTGGACAAAACAGCCCTCATCATTGGGACCTAAGCAAGCAGTTGAGAAAACAGTATTTGCAAAAGCAAGTCCAAAGCTACCTTTTCCAGCGCGGGTGATTTCACAAAAAAAGCGAGTATCTCGAACACGTGGCAAAACAACAATAATTACTTCATCGACGTACAAGCAAGAACTTGAACAGGCTACAAAAAAGAAAACAAAACTTGCAAAAGAAAAGGAAAATAGACAAATAGAAAGACAAACAAAGAAAGACAAAAAATACATAATGAATAAAGAAAAGAGAAAAGGAAAAACACAGATAACAAAATTCAAATCTGTAAAAAATAAGCCCGTCAAGATTTTTCATTTTCGGATAGCGATTAGCATTTGTAGATTCTGGTGCACGATCAAGCATAACTGGTCAAATATTATGTAGACATTTGTTGGAAAAGAAAGTACCATACACTGAATCACTTATGGAAATTAGTTTGGAAGATGAAAAATCTAAAAATGTTTCTGTTTTGTTGTTTGGTGTAACAATAATTTTTCATGAATATGTCATTCCACAACAATTCATACCTGAACGTGTAGATAGCAAAACACTTTTAGGTGTAGATTTCATTACTGCTTCTAATATTTTATTTTTTTTTTATTTTAGATAAACCACAGGATGCTTATAACTTACTTGCAGAACCTAGAATGAATGATGAAAATCATACAGCGATAAATACAGTTGAGATATCATTAGCTCTTCGTGACAATGAAGGTATTAAATTGAATAATGTTGAAAAGAAACAGCTCAATGATCTAATAATACATCATCGACAAGTATTCGCGAAGAACCAGGAAGCGACGCCCTTTGCTGAGCATGCTATTAAATTAAGCGATGACAGTCCAATTGCAGTACCGCCATACAAACTATCACCTGCAAAGAAGGAAACAATGAAAGGTGAAATTGAGAAAAAGTGACATCATCGAAAAATGCGAGTCAGTGTATGCAGCTCCAGTTGCTTCATTGCCGCAAAAGAATAAAAAAATGAAAGTATGCGTCGATTATCTTCGGATTAATAGTGTTGCTGTGCCTGACCGTTACCCACTTCCAAGGATCGATAATCTATTAAATGCTACAAAACTGACAATGTGTATGTCTACAATTGATTTAACTTCTAGATACTGGCTTGTCTCAGTAAAACCCGAAGACCGTGATAAGACAAAGTTTTGTCACCCCATTTGGGATATACCGTTTTAAGAAGACTGAGAAATTCACCGGCAACATTCTAACGATTAATAGACAGATTTAAAGCAGGTTTAGGTGATGTTAGTGTGCTTTTGTATCTAAATGACCTAATTGTTATTTTGTTTAGTTTTGAAGACCATTTTACAGATGCACATGTAGTGTTAGAACGATTAAAAACTTTTAAATTAAACGCGAATCGTGTTAAATGTACTTTTGCTTGTGCTAGTGTTAAATACTTAAGACATATTATAACGCCTAATGGAATTGGTCCTGATTCGGGAAAAATATCAGCAATTGTACAGCGACCATCACCACGAAATGTTAAACAGGTTTTATCGTTTTTGTATGCTTGCAGTTGGTTTCGAAGGTTCAAACCAAACTGCGCTGGAGTAACTCGCAAAGCTGTAACCTGGTGTTAGGGACCAAATCAAAAAGAAGCGTACGCAAAACTAAAACGTTTGCTAACTACTTCGCCCATTCTACGACCTGCCGATCCACGTCTACCATACAACCTACGAACGGATGCCAGCTCATATGCTCGGGGTGTCTGTCTACTCCAGAGGGAGGAACACGTGACGAACGCCCCGTTGAATATGCAAATCGCCTTCTACTGCTGCCTAACAAAACTATAACACTACGGAATGAGAAGCTTTGGCAATAGTCTATGCAGTGCAGAAGTTCAGAAATTATTTGGATGGATCTACGGTAAGCATAACGATTGATCATCAACCATTACGATGGCTTATGTCACTTCGTTCTCTGAGTGGTCGTCTGGCATGATGGGCACTGATCTTACAGTCGTTTGACATAAAGATAGAGTACACTCATAGACGCGGCAATGTTATAACAGTCACGTTACCACGTCCCCCGTGTTATGATGCCAAATTGGATTCATGTTTTGTGTGTACTGTCTCTGTGTTAATGCCAACTGAATCGACAAGAATTACCCGAGATGATTACGTGTTTTGGAAGTCCGACTCCAAATGAAATAGATTTCCATCGATGGAGTGATCGAGGTTACTTTATGTTAAACGGAATACTATACTGTAATCCGCCTAATAGTGACAGTGAAGAGACTCAATTTGTTTTGCCTTCTTCAGAAGTGGCAAGTAATCTGCAGGAATATCATGATCCACTGGCTTATACTGAAATTGGCGCTAAGTACCATTGGCCATCCATGCGACGCGATATTGAACAGCATGTAAAGAAATGCTCCAAGTGTCAGCGTTATAAACCAAAAAATTTAAAGCCAGCTAGACTATTAAAAACTCCAGTGTTGGCACAGAGGTTCGAAAACTTAGCTATGGATTTCGTTGGACTTCTTCCAGAGACGAAAACAGAGGAACGTTGGATATTTGTAGTCAAGAATACGGCGACAAAATGGGTGGAGTTTTTCCCATTAAAACTAAAAACCGTTGAAGCTTGCACAAAATGCATTATTGATCAAATCATTCTAAGATATAGAACACCTCGTTGAGTTATCAGCAATCATGGTAGTCACTTTGTTGCAAAGGTAATGCAACAAGTTGTGTATTGTCTAGAATTTAAACAGACCCTCACGCCTTTATATTACCCGTCTTCAAATCCTGAAGAGCGACGAAACCGAGATCTGAAGATACAGTTATCTATTATTTTGGGAACGGAACATACTAAATGGAAGGAAGAATTGCCTTCGGTACAATTCGCGATGAACAGCAGCAAGCATTTGTCTACGGGTTACAGTCCTGCCTATTTAAGTTTTGGACGGGAATTAAAGAGCACTGCGCACTGTACTAGAAAATGAAAATTTCATACCAGAGATTACCCCATATCTCCAGACGATTGAGAAAACTTTGTATAATGTTCATTAACATGTACACATAACAGCACAAGACAAAAATAAGAAGTATATTGATAAGCACCGCCGAGACATAGAGCCTTTCGAAGTTGGTGATCGGGTACTGGTTGACACCCATATCCTTAGCAAAAGGTCGAATTCATTGAGTGCTAAGCTTTCTCCAAAACGAGATAGACCATATCTTATCATTCAGAAGGTATCACCTACATCTTATACACTCGCTGCTCCTGATTATCGCGATGTTTTTGCATTGACACCTTTTGTAGAAGCCGAAAGTGTGAATCCAACACCGATCTACCCCATAAGAAAGAGAGGCCGACCCCGTAAGGGTATAGTGGAGAATACCTGACTGGAGCAGTTTTAGTAGTAAATGATGTGCCACCAAATTGCAATTAATCATTCCAGATACCATTCACTGTTGGATCCCACCCGAGACGCTATGTGGAATACAAAGGGGGAGAATTGTAACCGGTACACGACCCGAATTTTGATATATGCGTGAATTTATATGTGTAGTATGTTAATGTTATTCACTTCACTTTCACTAATAACGCTGCTTTTGTGAAAACCTTCCTGGGGTAAGCATGGACTCATATTTTTGGGATGTACGTAGATTTTCCCGTAATTATCATATCGATTTACAATACTGCCACATGTTGGTCCAATTTGGAAGGATTCATGATGAATCCATTACCTTCTGCTAGAAGCTATAATAAGAAGCACCTACTATAAAGGACTCTTAGTTAATTAAGATACTTTTAAGATAATCTGGAGGAATTAGTCATATTTGGTACTTCATGTGATGTTCGAATAACCTTGGAGGCACGCCTGCAATAATATTAGTCAAAACCACTCGGATGCTTGACGCATTTGACTACGATTCATTGTTTGTCGATAAGCAATTTAATGGTGATACGATCCTATACCTAATTTTACTTCATTTTCTTAGTGATTGTGTAGGAGGTGATTGAAGCGTCCCAATAGCTATTCGCATGACTTGGACGACCGTAAGTACTCCTTCTTTTGACTTGTCAGTAACTTGTGCATTTGTCAAAGGTAAAATACATGCGCCATATCACAATTAACGCATGCGTATTTTTGTTTCTTCGGTTTCAATTTACGATAAATGTAATTTGCTACGAGTGTGAAATTACTAGTTTCAAATTAAATCAACGATTAATTCCGAAATTACGTATCACTTTGTTCTACTTTACTTTATGTGTGGAGGGTTGCATAACCTTCAGAACTTGTATCAACGGTATAACTGAGATATTTATAGAATATTCTTTGCTATTATATATGTATCTAAAACTACCTTGTTTACGTAATTCTTTCAACCTCTTCTTTTCACATTATTAAAAAATAAATATATTTGTCGTTATAATCAGCGTTTTGTCAGTTATTCTATTTCAATGTTGGATAGATATAAAATTCTAATTTCTAATCATTTTGGTGCCTTCTTTTATAACTTAGCACCACAAAGCTTACGACCCAAATCTCCGAATCTGAGTTAGTCGCTAATAATTTACGTCGCAAGAAAATCCTCGTAAAATACAATCTCACTTTCCTCAGATATTTTCTCGACATATCTTTAGTAACAATGTTTTAAATTAATAAGTGTAAATAACAGACTAAACATTTTACAAGATAATGTGCCATATTTACTCCATGTTGTAGTTCACACGCTCATCTATCCAAAAACAGAAATCCTTAGCAAAAAAAACCTAGCAATATTGTTTTCAGAAAAACACTAAAACCTACTTAATTTCTACAGTAATGCCTTCAATTTGATCGACTGCAAGTATACTCAGTAACATTGAAAACGTTACACCCAGAAGAAATAATTTCTTCAACACTTTGGCAATGTTGCAGTCTTATATCAAAAATGAAACAATAACATCTGCAAAAAATTTTATTAACTTGTATTTCAACAAAAATTAATAATGTGTTTGGCGTCCCCATAGCTAAGTACAATGCTGTACTGTACCTTGTTTCAACCAACTTGAACTTCGTGGATTAACTCTGCCAGAGTCTGGCGAGAACGGTGCAAAGTGGTTCGCCTCCTTCATATCACATCTCACTCATGTGTGATGGGATTTAAATCCGGTAACTCCGCCCAGCAAACACAAGGTAGCTTAATTTAGTAGTTTATTGGGTATTGAAAAGTCATTTATAAGTAATTCAATTTTTTTCGTAATTTAAGAGTAGTCTAAGGTGACGTTTAGCAGTAATTTAAATGGTTACTAGTTTAAAAGTAGTATACGAAGTAGTTTAGGAGTATTTCAGTATTGTGGTAGCAAAAAAGTAATTTAATTAGTAACTTAATAGTAATTAAAAAATTAAACGTTGTAGTTTAATGGTAATTGAGTCACCATTATACTACCCGGTAATTAGAAAGTAATTAAGGAGTAATGTAATGGTGCGTAGCTTAAGAATAGTTTAAGCAGTAACTTAAGAGTAATAAAAAAATTGAACGTTGTAGTTTAATGGTAATTGAGTCACCGTTATACCACACAGTAATTGGAAAGTAGTTAAGGAGTAATGTAATGGTGGGTAGCTTAAAAATAGTTTAACCAGTAACTTAAGAGTAATTAAAAAATTGAACGTTGTAGTTTACCGGTAATTGAGTTACCACTTTACTACCCAGCAATTCAAAAGTAATTTAGGAGTAATGTAATGATTGGTAGCTTGAATCGTTTACTCAGTAACTTAGTCGTAATTCCAGAATTAGGTTGGGGAGTTTGATGGTAATTAAATGTCCGTTAAAATACAAGGTAAATTAATAGTCTGTAGTAATAGAGTTGCTATATAAATGTTAAGATAATTATTTTAAAAATAGTCAATATTTGCCAAACAGTTAGGTCTGCTATCAAACAATTGCTTGAAGAATGCATAGAAAGAAGGAAAGTGGCAATTATTATCGACAACTAAAAAGATTTCGTACAGTTTACGAAAATATTAATATTGGAAAGTCAAATAGCATTGGTCAATCTGCGGGATCCAGTAACGCAATATAAATATAAAACAAAAGTAAATATTATAACTTATGATACAAGAATATCAATATTGCATGAAATTATGTACCTGCCGTATCCAAAAATATTCGGATTATATAAACCACTTCAAGCAACTAAGACATGAATTATCCTGATTACAGAATAACAAAAACAACAAGAGTATAATTAATACGTAGCGATGCAAATGTATATATAGGACTAATTCATCATCAGTCTGATTGTCATGTGAAATATTTAATGATTCACGTTGAAAGTATTAAATTACGAATAAGTTACTCGATTTTGTATTCAACATATATAACGTGTAGTTAGCATATATAGTATTAGGTCAGGTAGAGTAGTGGTTAACACGTTTAGGTTGCAAGAGATTTTCCTGATTGTTCGTGGGATCAAACCCCAAGTAAGTACTTAAATTAAATTCTAATTTAAAAAAAATCCCACAATTTATCAATCATGTGCGTCAAATTCTGTAAACGAAATAAATAAAAAATTACAGAAACAAATAATTAACTAAAAAGACTATTTTTTTTAAATGTGTTAGTGGTTCTAATAATAATTTAATAGTTTTGCTAGTAGTTCAAAACAGTAGTTTAACAGTAATTCAATGGTAATATAACAACAGTATTTTAATGGTAGCTTATTAGTAATTTAGAAGTCAATGAATTTTTGGTAGTTTAGGTGGTTGCTTAATGGCGCCCTTTTTAGTGTTTAAATTACTACTTAAATTACCGTAATTTAATGGCAATCCAACAGTAATTTAAGTCCATCTGTGTTTGCTGGGCGCAGTTCGACCAGCAATATGGAGACTTGCGCAGCTGTCAAAGTGCCTCAACTAAAGACAAGTGATGATTGGCTACCTCCCAAACCATTATTCCAACGGTCCTGTGTACATGCCTCTCATCAATTTCACGTCGCTCTCCACGGCGGCGTCGTACTTTTCTACGTACACAGAATCGCAATTTGTGGCTGTAGACATCTGGCTCCCAATTTCTATGCATCAGCTCAAACGTTGACGACAGTACTTCGAAGTCAAAAGAAGCACTAATCCTAGACGGCATTAACAAAGTCCAAAGGCTCAAATGCGGCAATATAGTGCACGTATAGTAACAGGCCTACCTTCTTCTTACAACCATTAGTCAGCAATTTGACGCGTAGTAGCAAAACGGTCTCGTAGAGCTAGTTATCTGAAATGCCTATCTTGACGCTCTATGGTACTACGTGGTTGACCAGTTGGTTTTCTTCGTTTTATGTTAAAAATATTTCTTTGTAGTTTCCATACTGTATATTTCGATTTCAGGTAGAACAAAAGTCTCACACACAAAGCTCCATTATTTTAACATCATAGATCACGCTAATTTGGTGTACTAAACGGCAATTTAAGATGTGTTTGTACTGAGTAATTCATAGGAGTAAGAATGCTTTTTCCTTTAAGGCGCAATTTGATCTTCTATTTTATCATTAGCCACTCTGGCGACCTACAGATGTCCTATTAATCTTGAAATATTGACACCTGTCTGTGCTCTTTAGGCGAAAAATTCTTACGATGACACTACGATTTACGAAGTATTGAAAATGGTGTAGAACCGACGTTAATTAGAGACATCAAAACCATTAGTGAATTACTACAACTATAACTGTATTGGATGACTCGCCGAAATATCAATAATAATCTGGGGAAAACTTGGCGCATCTGGTTTTTTTCTCATACATTGTATAAACCAAAAAAATTTATTTGTGATAACGCTATCTTTACGTCATTTATCTCAACAATAAATTTTAAGAAATTCTAAGGACAGTGCCGCTAGCTAGCCGCATACTGTAAGTATTGTATTTCCTATTCTATTTTTTTATCTACGTGGTCAGTCGTTTGCACGCACAATTAATTATTAAAAAATTTTTTAATCATTGAGATATTGCATATTTGTGTTATATTTCCCAAGGTCAATTTGTTCTTTTAAAATGTAAAAGTTAGACCGACAAGTTTAATTTTATGTACGACGTGATGCTCAAACAAAGGGGGCTTGAATCCACAATTATTGTCTGTGATCGCTCTACGTATTAACAGTTGATCGCATCTACGTAAATATACCTCGTTTCTCTTTTCTAACTTCTCTTTCTGTGATAAAATAAAAATATATTTGTGTTAAAACTTGTGTCATTTGCTCTTTTTCAGCTTTGGATGTATTTAAACCGTGTCTTTCATTCTAGTTTCCAACGGTTTTGGCGCGTTTTTAATCTTACTTTATAATATAAGGACATCAAAACCTGCGATCCGCTTACTGCATCATACTGAGATAGTCGCCAGCAATTAGATTACATGAAAATCCTTTACCATTTTCTGTCCACACACAACACAAAAGCATCGCTGTCAGTGCAATACAATTAACACAGCACCAATTTAGCAATAGAATAAGTCGACATCTCAATAAGCAACTATTCTATTCCTGTCAAAGTCACTAAGATGGTGATAATTTCGACGTCCTCAAACTCGAGGCATTTTGTTACGTTTGATACTGGTAGAGGAAGACAGTAACTAAAAATATTTGTACTAGTTAATTCACATAAACCGGTTTCTTCACAAAAAAACTAAGAAACAAAATTTGGTTTTGCAAAAAAACTACTAAGATAAACATTTGACATAGTTACCATACTACCATATAGTCATAATTTTGCCAAAGAATTACGTTAAAGAAATTATTCCTTCTGGGAAGAGCACTCTTAATGTCACTGAGTATACATTTAACAAAGTTTTAAAACTTTTAGGATACTTTAAAGCACAGGGAGCACTTCCACCAAGACACTTTAAGTAACAGAAAAAAAATTGCGATCATAGCAGTATCCGCCAGAGTGTAATGTTAATCCTCTCCACACAGTGCATTTTGAATAGTGTCTGGTCAGTACTGGTGCTATATTAATGCCCTCGATTGTAAACGAAATTACTAACACGACCCTATATTCAACCATGTGGTGTTGCCCATAAAATAGATACGTTTTCATCCAATTCCGGCATGAGCTTAGCCAACAGTCGTGACTATATCCCAACGTGGTAGTAGTCGTGCCGAAGCTAGTTTATTGATAAGCTCTCTTCTACGGAAGTAAAACGTCCGTGAGTTAAGGATTTTGTGTCCGAGCAGGAGCGGTTTGCCATATGCCATGTGGCTGCTGCCCTTAGAGCAATATCAACTCTACCCAATTCCGGGATTTGGTTTTAGACCGAAACTGGAGCCAATTGTTTTTTATAGTTTTACCATGCCGGTAAAACTAGACCTAGTTTCGACTCCTAAGACCCAGTATCTTGAGACACGGGCTGAGTTCAGGGGTTTTGCCAATGCTGGTAAATCGAGACCTAGTTCTGGAGGAAAAAGAAAGATCAAGTTCTTTTGCTACAAAGCATATTACGATAGACTTGTTCTTCCGGCAGCGAAAACGTTTTATGGGTAACCGTACACAGTCCGATACGCTCGGGGTCTACGTAAGTTTCCTTGACCCATAAAACTTACAGCAATCTACCCGATTCTAGTATTCGTACTAGCGCATTTAATGTCTAAAAGGCAAAGTAAACTGGGATGGCAACTTATCCAACGTGGCTCGGCACGATTATCCGAGGGCGATAAAGAACCCCACCAGAAACCTTCGTTATTCAGTGCATTACCTATTGGTATGGCTTCTCGGAGGCTTAGAAACTAGCTTAAGCACAGATTGGACTGGAGAGCGGAGGGTGCTTAGGCAGTCTATCCCTGCTTCGACCCTTCATAACTAGGCGAGTCAAAGCTGCTGTCAAAGTGCTGAACTGATCAGCGAATGTTACCATTCTGTGTTAGGCACTAAACTGTCGATTTCTTAAACTTGCGGTAGAGAGAGTACAAGATACTACGTCGGTCGCTCTGAGGCTATAGCTGCATCGCCAGTTATTCTACCGGTTTGCTAGCTAGATGGAATCAGTCCTGTGCTTATTAATATAGGTAAAATATAATAATAAAACGCTTGTACATGCATTTAAAATATTGTAATAGTCCTGTGCTCAATGATAAAGGTAAAGTATAATAAAAAGCTTGTACATATATTTAAAATTGTTGTATATAGTTGTGTATGAGTCGATGGTACAAACATAGAGAAGAACACAAACATAAAGTTGATTACTTAATGGACAGATTAAAATCTTTTATGTGGGATAGCGTACTTGATATTTTGATGTTCTTTAATACGGCATCTGAATCCCAGTCGTTGTTACTCTTGGCCCGCGGTAGTTTCGTTTCTCTCCAGCCTAAGGTAGTCTGCTTCTTTCATGCCCATTATTCCAACAATTGTTGAGTTTATGCTTTCCCATTTTTGCCTGCAACTCAGCATCTGTGAGATTAGGAGTTCCGGTGTAATGTCTGACATATCGTACCTTAGGCTGGTCCACTGTGGGCAGTTAAACATCGTGTGTTCAACATCGTCCACCTCCCTACAGTAAATTCAGAAGGGGTGGCTTTTCTTTCGAATACCGTGCAGGTAAATGGCAAAGCAGCCATGCCCTGTCAACGCTTGCGATAGGTGGTAATTTAATTCCCCGTGGTGTCTCTCTAGCCACGGAACAATGTTGGGAATCAAGCGCCAGGTCCATTTGCTCTTTAGGCCACTTTGCCATCTTGCCTGCCAGTGTTGGAGCGTTTCCTTTCTAGCTTCTTTTCTGGTACCGAGGCCTTCCCTCAGTCTGCGTCTTTCCTTAGCTAGGAGGTCCCATGGGATAGTACCGGCAAGTAATTGTGCTGCTTCCGTGGCGATAGTTCTATAACACATAATGATTTTAATGCAAACTCTTCTCTGCATTTTTTGGATTATACCATGGTACTTTCCTATCTCCATGGCCCCGGCCCATATAGGCGCTGCATATAGTATGCTTGATGTTACAACCGATGATACGAGACGCCGTTTTGACATACTCGGTCCGTCTACGTTTGACATGATGATAGATATAGCCGCCGCCGTTTTGGCAGCTTTGATTGCTGCCATCTTTACATGGTGTCCGTAGTTTAAGTACTTGTCTAGGTAGACGCCAAGGTAGCGGACGTGGTTTTGTGGCACGACCTTGCGGGACCCCGCAGGTCACCTGGACAGATTCCACGCCATCAAGCCCTTGTATCATTAGAATCCTGTTTTCCAGGTAGCTTTCTATAATGTTCACAAGATATGTATCTACCTTCTTGCTCTTAAGGGCTTCTATAATGATTGGCCACGCTAGTGAATTGACATTTAACATCTAGCGTGGTCAGGGCGCATAGTCTTCTTGTTCTCCAGGTGCCTGCTCGGGTCGTTCTGGCCCATTGGTCAACCCTTTCTAAGGCATCTATGGTGGACTTGCCTCGCATGAAGCCATATTGGTGCTCAGATAGCCCCCCTGACGCATCGATGCTGGATCTTAGTCTCTCAAGTATAAGATGCTCGAACATCTTGGCAAATGTGTTTAATAGACATAGGGGTCTGTAGGAGATAGCCTCATTAGAGGTCCTTTTCCCTTTGTCAAGTTGGACGAGCCTGGCCTTTTTCCATATGTACGGGAATGTTTGTGTTTGCAATAGGTGATTCATTAGGTGGGCAATTGAAGCAGGGCTGTTAATAACGATCTCCGCCAGAGCTTCTGCCGGAATGCCGTCTGGGCCAAGGGCCCTTCTGCTATTTAAGTTCTTGGCCACAGCAATCATTTCCTCAACTGTGAATAGAGATGTGGGGTATGCGATCGGAGACTTGGAGGTGTTCCTTGAAGGTTTCTGTTGGAATAACTCTTTAACTATTGTGTGCAGTTGCTGCTGGTTGGGTTGAGCACCGGGCTGTGTTTTCCTCAACCTTTTCGTTGCTATCCTATACCCCTTACCCCAAGGGTCACGGTCTACGCTTTTGCAGAGCTCCAGCCATGCCGTTTGCTTAGCGGCATATATGGCTCTACGGAGTTCCTTCCTACACTCCTTGTAGTAGTGGTTTTCTGTGGTTAATCAGCCGTTGGTTTTCTTATTGGCTCTCGCCGATGATCTTCTGGCGCGTTGGCATTCCTTTTTAAGACGTGCCAGGTCGTCGTTCCACTAGTAAATCCCAGTGTGGTTGTTTCCTTTGCGTCGGGGCATGCTGGCATCGCAGCAATGGATTATTACGTCTGTCAAAGTTTCCGGTGTTACTTCTTTGCATAGGTGTATGAGACGGTCGAAGGTGTTCCTGAGTTTCTATTTGTTCAGTCGATTAATATTCCATGATGGGAGGAAGTGGCGGTGGTTATGGAAAGGCATATCTGCGGCTATTTCATAAGTGATGTAATGTGGTCGCTTAGCGACTTGTCATGCATCACCCTCCATCCCTTGATCTTGGAGGCTACCCTGGCACTCGCGCACGTAACATCGATTATAGAAGTGGACCCGCGTGAGGAGAAGATGAGAGTATTGCCAACATTTATCAGGCACATGTATTGTGACTCTAGCCACTCCATTACAGTTCGGCCTCTTTCGTCCTCTCTGTGACTTCTTTTAGTATTTGCGTAAATAGTACGTCACCCTAAAAGTGGTAAATAGAAAGACTAGACACCACGGTGCAATCGTGACAGTTCTTCTCCATAACACAATAAAAAGTATATTATAAGCAAACAAAATCTTTTTATTAAAATCGAAAAAAAATTATAGCTAGGTTGAACATCTACATATGTTAGTAATGGCAAAACCAAAACAAAATTAGAATTTTTGATAAATCGTTAAAATAATTGTAATTTTTTCTTTATAATCGCAGTTCTACCAAAGTCTATTAAAATCATTTTTACTACAAACAATTACTGTCAGTTTAATACATGTTATTGATTTGTAGTCTAACGTAGCTAAGATTTATGAATAATTTATTAACCTGTTTGTCAGAATATTAGCTTCGTTGCACAATTTGATTTATTCTACAAATAGTTAATTATTGAACTTCTAGTTAGTTGTAAATGTAAACTTTTCAGAGATTTAGAAAAGCTAAATTGATATACGAACTTAAAGTAAATAGAATAATTTTGTTATTATTTGTTAAATTTAAATTTATAAACAATAAAAAACATGCAATATTTAAAGTTTTAAGATTTTAATTTTTATCTAATGTATTCATCTCTTTATCCATACAACTATAAACCAACCCGTTTTGCTCCTTAATTGACAATAAAAACAAAGATTCCTCTCGTGCAATCAAGGTCAAGTGTGATACAAAAAATTAACATTAGAGAGAAATAAAATTCCATATTTCAAAAAAGCTATCCTAAGCTCATTTTTCGATATATTCACTAAAAATAAGAAAACCAAAAAAAATTAAGAAAAAACCACATTCCTCCTTTCGTATTAAATAAGAAAAAAGAAAATCACAATAAAATAAATTTTATATAGGTCCTATCCCACCAGTATTTCAAATAACTATTAGAAGTACTCATTCAGCAGTATTGTGTGTAAAAAATGTTATGTTTAAAAATCTTAGTATGGTTTCGTGCACTGTATGATTTTTGATCAGTCGTAAATGTCATCTACAAGCTGGACGTTACTAATTATTCATATTTTTGTTTCTAACGTTAATGAAACGGCACGTGTACTAACGCCGTGTCCAGTGATATCTACATTTTAAGTATCTTGAAACATCCACGTTATCAATGTGTAAATCAATTTCGATTTCATTGTTATACATGTAAAAGATTCGCTCGGGTAAGAATACATTTCCATTTAACGGCGCAATTTAATTTCTCTTTTATTATCATAGCAAGTTTGATCACCCGCACGTGTTTGTTACTTCAGAAAATCTAAATTACTGGCTTATTATTATTCTGTTTATCGCAAACCCACCCATACGGACAGATACCTTCATGCTTCGTCTCATCATCCTGCACAGAAACGTTCTGTTATTGAATCTTTGGTCCATCGTGCCTTTTCTATTTGCCAACCTGAGAATCTAGACTCAGAACTCCGTCATCTTACTAGAACCTTAGTGAACAATGGTTATGCAAAGCGAGATATTCATAGAGTTATTAATCGTCGTTTACATCCACGTACTCGATTACCTAAGGACATTTCTACTCCCGAATCCAACCCGAAATTGGCCTTTTTACCCTACATTCACAAGGTTACAGATCAAATTGGGAAACTCCTTCGTAAGAATGGTATTAAACCCATATTTAACTCGACAGGCAAAATCTCTCAGATTCTTCCTTGTCCCAAAGACAAATTTCCTACACTTTCATCTCAAGGTGTATACCAAATTCCCTGTTCTTGTGGTTTAGTCTACATTGGTGAAACCGGTCGTTCCGTCATTACTCGCATTTCAGAACATGATCGTTGTATAAGGAAAAGGTATACTTTCAAGTCTGCGGTCGCTGAACATCATTTTACTACAGGTCACAAGATAGATTTTGATAATGTTTCGTTGATTGCCAAATCTCCATTCTTTTTCAACAGGAAATTCCGAGAAAGCATAGAAATCATCAAACACCCCAATAACTTCAATCGCGATCATAGTTTCGAACTATCCCCTCTTTGGCTCCCGGTTATTAGTCATTTATCAAAAACACGCCCCCTAGCAACCGTAACCCAATCAGGGTCGAGCTTAATCATTCGTGACGATCCTGTTCCTTTAAATACGGAGACTATTTCTTCTTAAGTCACTTCTACGGAGTTTAGAATCTGGCTTGGTTCACAAGTTGATTACCTAACTCGGTAGCGGTTCTTTGTTAGATTTTCGTTTGCTTTTTCAGGTTATCGTTTTCTTTCTTACCTTTTCATAGTTTAGGTTATGGCTTGTTTTACAAGTGGATAACCTAACTTTTGAGAAGTTCTTAGTTAGATTTTGATTGCTTGTTTGAGTTTTGCGATTTATCTGACGCCCTGATGAAGCCCCTTACGAAAGTGGGCGAAACGTTTGCAGCTTCGGTTGCAACTATGACACGGTCCAAACCCGGAAGACATTCTAATGTTAGTATTTAATTACTTGCTTTAATGTCGGTCTTAAGCTTATCTCTGGTAAAATTGTCCATTGCGTATATGCCAAGTTCTTTTAATTAAACCACCAACTTTTAATAACAATACCATAGTCTATGTAAAACAACAATTTAAAACTCAGCAAATAAAGACCAGATCCGAGAAAAAATGTGCATTGCACGGTTAGTCATAAAAACAAAGTAGAAAACATGATTAACGTAATGCCAATGTGTGTTTGCGTGCGAGCTTATCGATAAAAGCAAAACTAGTTTAGTTATACGTAATATTAACACCGCCATCGTCAATTCCAAAGATCGTAGAAAACTTGTCTAAGTTCAAAAAAATGCCATATGTATATTCCAGTTTGGCCAATACTAAAAAAAATATCTTTTTGAGCTATTCCAAAATCATTAACACAGTTCTCTAGCCTTCTTTTACCCACCTGTTGGTATAGGTCTCCTCGAGTCACTTTCATTCATTTGAGCGCCGTAGGTATCAACTGGCAGAATGCTCTCGTTCAATACCTTATTTCCAACCTTTTCTGTAGTAGGCACCGTTGATAACAACCACGTCACCACCGCTAACTACGATGTCGGTGAATGGGCGTAGTTGAAGAGACTATAATAAAAGGTAAAAAAACTAGGCGCCACTCCTCGTACAAATAAGAACGTCGGCCCGGAGACTCCAAGCGTACATCTAAACCCACTACGTAACAAATAGAACAGAAAAAAAGCGATCAAGCACAATGTAACAAACGTATATAATTAAATCAGAATTGGTCATCTATGTCGTTTACACGCAGTCGCAACAAATTAAAAACTTACCCCACCGAAGTTACTTGTAACAAGTAATAACGTGCACTACTGTTTATTACTTTAGCGACAAGACGTGCGTAGTATGTAAGCTTACATGTACGATGTTATGTGCTTAAATCTGGCCTTGATTACATTCAAACGATTAAAGAAACGTCAATGGTAAACCTCAGCGTACTCAAGACAAACGACGTTAACTGAAGTTAAAGATTTAAAATTTACACTGGAAATTACAGTAATTTAATATGATATACAATTAATTTAGATATAATAGATACAAAATCGAATACAATTAAAAAATTTCACTAAATCGTATGGCTTCCGGAGGTAAATTAGAGAAGTATACTCATTTACAAAAAAATAAATTTTTATTCCTGGCAAAACCCAAAAAAATTTGCTAAAAAAAGTTAGACGTATTGAAAGTAACATGCCGACGCCATTTTAAAAATATTACCTGTGAACGCCAACTCAATTTAAAAAATCGCTTAATCCTGCTAGTATTAATACCCATTTCTTCAGCAGCATATCACTAAAAACGTAATAGAAATAACCAACAATAAAAATTAAATTAAAAAAAAAGACTTAGTTGCAATGTAGCGGATAGCGTCTTGATAAAATCGTACGATCACAGTGATGTAAAGTACGCAAATAAAAGACTAAAAGTTTGTTTCGTTCGTGATCCCCTCGCGTTAATGTCAAATACGATTATGCATTTTACAAACAGTGGAGCCGGCAACCAGTGACGGCGTGAATTTATAAATAATAACATGTAACAACTTTTGTTCTAAGATGATAGAATATTTTGTCCGTTTCTAAGTATAACGCTTAGTTTGACAAATGCGGCCCATTCTAGCATCATCCTTCTAGTGATCCCTATCGTTTGGTTGTGTTGTTTATTCTGATTTTTTCTTTGTTCATGTTTAGCCCAATTTCTGTTGATTTTGTGTTGAATTCTTACACCATTGTTTAGAAATCTTCCTTGTTTGCGGTTGTCGCTAGGGCATCGTCGGCATATTTGAATTGGTTTAAACGGGCTCTGTTGAGGTTAATGGTTTCCTTTTCACATGTAAATTTTTGAAAAATGTTGTGGACTGTGACGAAGAGCCTAGAAAACACAGGTCTTCTTGACGTACACTTTTTTTAATTGGGATCACGTTGGTTTGTATTTCCGTTTTTGAGTTCGTCCGTAGGAACTTGATCCATTGTCCACATTTCTAGGTTTACGTGGTCTACAAATGCCATGTATAGTGGTAGGTTGTACTTTGTGACTTTCTCAAGTGGGATTTTAACGGTTAGTAAGTGCTAAATCCAGTTTTTTATTATTTTGCTTAATATTTTGTATGGTTGTCACAGAACAGTAACTAGTCGCTAGTTTTTTTTGCCTTCTCTTGTCTCTTTTTTTGTAGATTAGGATTGTAATTGCAAATTTTCACGTTTGGGGTACAATGCCTTCTAAAAAACCATCCAATGCTTTGATACTATTTTGTAGTAGTTCTCTTTTTTAGATCATATCTTCTGTGATATTGTTTTTGCCTATATTTGTTGTTGCTGCGGTTTCTACATCGTCTTTCGTTTTGTCCGAGATACCTTAAGAATTTAGGCTTGCAAGTTTTATGTACAATTTGTTGCGGATAAGCTTGCTAAAAGCTTTTAACCTCTTTTCCTACATTTACCAGTTCTATGTCGTAGATACATAGTATTTGGATTCTATATATAGGTCGACGTAGGAACTTCATCTTTTTGTTCTTTTCAATTATTTCTAGTACTTGTTTTTCCTTTCTTTTTCTGGTATTTTCTTTTATAGTTCTCTGTATTAGTTTGTTTGATTTGACGTAATTTAATTGTCCCTTTTTTGTCCCTACTCAGTAATTCTTGTTTTTTAGTTTTGGAATCTGGGCATAACCACATCCATTTGCATTGTGATTTCTTTTTGAAAAAGGAGTTGTTACGGACGAAATTTTCTTTACGTACGCCTATGTATTTCAACGTGAAATTAGATTCGGGTTGACGCCCTCTAACGATCTTTTCTCGTTGCGGGTCATTTTGCGGAAATTCGTCACACGTAAATGTTATAAAATGGTCTGTACGCATTGAATAGTTATGTTATCAATTACCATCGGGAAAACCAATTATAATTAGTGAATGATCTAATTTATTCAAAGCGTTACAGGGTAAGCTACTGCCGTTTGTTAGTGAAAATTCGTTCGTAATTCTTTCTTCCTTTTAACAGCCATTTTGCATTCCTTCCTGTCACATCTGTTACCTTATCGATAAATGGCTATCGTAAACGACTGCTAAATAAGTCAGCACGTTGCCGTACACGGGCACTGGCGGAAGGCGATTTCCACGCCACGAAATTGGGGTCTTGCGGAGCCTTCCAGGGCAAAGAGTGCTACACGTGGATGACACGACGTGACTTGTATTAACCACCTATTTGTGGTCCAACTATATTCAGTAGTCGATACCGGATTACGAAGGGATGAACCTCGACAAATATTTGGATGGGACGATGCTAACTTTTTCTTTATAAGGCTTATGGTTATAACTAATTAAATCACAGACAAGAGGTACCACAGCATTCGACAACCGGGTTATGTTATTTATACTTTCTTGTACCTTAAGTAACGATTGTTGTAGGTGTTGATTTCGTGAGACATTAGTTTGACACGATTTGCGATTCAGATTGTTTGCAGGATTGTGTGTGTCGGGGAAAGCGCTTTCTTCACACCAGTGGAAATTCCTGTGTTTATGGTAAGTGATTTTATATGTTTTATTTCGTAGTCAACCGGATCACTCACGAAACTTTTGCTATTAATTCTGTAATTATCGATATTGTTGTTTACCAGCTAGGTAGTAATTTTTACTTATGTTGAGTTGCGCATGCTGTGTACTACCAACGATTGATTAACGTTAGTGCTATATTAATTCCACACGCTTGGGTACGATAAGTTAACCTTAATGTAGTAATTTATTATCACTGTGTTTGATTGTCAATAATGCCATATTAATAATTATTTCGTGTACTTCGCATATTGTATGCAGACGAAATTTACTACCATCTACTCTTCGCTATTCATGTCAACGTAATCTACGTATGTGTTGTGTGTTGCCGATACTTCGGATATTTAGTTATACTCGGACTAAAATTATTCTTGGTCATGGTATCCAATTGTTATCAATTCGAACGTTAATCTATTTATCATTATAGAGGAATTAAAGTAAAATTGTTATTAACGATTTAGTTTTTTTTCTTTCGCTTCTTTCAGCATTACGAACCTAACATCTTGTTACAAGTTTATACCACCTGTCTTGAGCGGGACAGAAGTGACTTTGGATAAGCTCTGGCGCCCTTAAGTATCTTTTCGATATTATCTATGAACCCTCCCCTCTCACCGACTATTGTGAGTTGGCCGTGCAGGTTCGTAAAATAGCAAAAAGCTTGTTCATCGCAGGTTCTGGTTTTCATATAAAAATGTATAGAGTGTTTTTTCGTATCCTAGTTTGGCGTCGAAATCGCCAGTAACTAGATAGTATTTAGTTAGTTTGTGTCTATTGCGTTTTTTATTTCTTCGTAGAATGCGACCGTCTTTCTCGTCATAGGTCGATGAAAGAAAGTATACTTGTTGAACTTATAATTGTTTGTTAATGTTTATTTTTAGTGCTATATTTGCAACTCTGTTCGATAGTTTGTTACGTGCAAAATTTTCTTAACGTTATACCCTGTATATTGAATTAAAATTAGATTTCGGTTTTGACGCCCTCTTTTTGGTTACTGACATGTTGCGGTCAAGTCATTAAGCTGTCAACTACGTAAAATGGCATGTGTCGTCTAAATCTGAAAATTTAATAGAACATCAATTGTGATGGAAATGAAATTATAAATGCATTACGTATTTAAAGTAATTTATTCGTCACAGGGTAAGATATTTACATCCGTTTTGTTAGGATTCCTTTGTAATGTCTTTCTTAATTTGATAGCCGTTCTGCCACGCTTTGGCCACATGTTTCTATTCAATACAGATTAATATCAATAAATACCTTCATGGGACGGGTATAACTCTGTACGTTTAAAACTAAAAGCCGAAGACAAGAACTTTTCTTCGAATTCCTACTCATGCGGAAACACCTGCGAAACCAACTTTCATTGTGTACAGCAGCATTAGATAATCGAGTTATGTTATGTGTACTTTCTTTTAGCAGTAATTAACAATTGTAGATCTTGCTTTCGTGAGTCATTGTGTTGACACGATTTGCTATTCAAATTTATTCCAGGCTCGCTCAACGAGGAAAACGTTTTCTTCGAACAAGTAGGTACTGGATTTTGAGTAAGTTTATTTAATTATTTTGTCGCTGTCAGAAAAGTCAGTCACGGAACTTTTGCTTACGTTAACTTCCGTAATTGCAATCATTGTTTTAATACCCTCGAGGTAGCCTCACTAATTATTTTGTGTGTATCGCATGATGTGTACGAACGATATTGATTAAGTAATTTTCTTCGCTATTCACTTCGTTTAAACTTATGTATTTTGTGTTGCCGATACTTCTGGTATTTATGGATTTAGAATTAGATAAAGTCTTGTTAATAATCTACGTTATTAAATTAAAGTTTTATACCTGTTTAATCTTTCTTTTATGGTAACATACCTTTCTCTTTTATTGTGGTTACCCGAACATCAGAGTACCAAAGATTACGAACCTGGAATTCGTTACAAGCTTGAACCTTCTGTCCTGATCCAGATAGAAGTTTTTCTTATAAAAGATCTGGCGCCCTTTAACTCTTATTTATTTGAACCTCCTCTATCTCCAACTGTGTGATTTGGCCGTGCAAGGTTCGTAAGGTGAATGGTAAAGCATTTCCCGCGTTCAATTTTAATAGATTCGTTTTCTCTTTTCTTCCACTAGTCCTATTACGTGCCATTTAAAATTTTTTTTATATTATTTTTACTCGTGTAATTTGTCAATGTACGTTGCAATTAGGTAAGTGGATTTTGGTGTACGTTTTTAAGCCTTAAATGTCTTTATATGTAATGTAACCAATCCATCCCCCCAGATTTCATGGAGCTAACCACTTTTCTAGTGCAGGATTCTGGAGTTACCATACCCGCTTAGAGATCTTTTCCGTTAAATTTGAAACTCATCATCTTCGGAGCTATAGGGTAGCTGCCCATGAGTCACCACGCTGACCAAGCGGGTTGGCAACTTGTTTGAAAGAGTGAGAAGGTTAAGATTGATGTGGTTAGGGCCGTCTGATTGGGACATGAGCTAGATAGAAAATAAACTTGGCATCTTTAAAGACAAGTCCTTGAATAGTTCTGACCTGGGAGTATCTGCTGCATACTCTAATTAGATTTCAAAATGGACCTACGTTTTCCATAAATTTATAACAAAATAAATCAATAAATTCTAATGCCAAAACTAAAAAGCTAAGTAGAACAGCATCCCAACATTATTCTAAATTAGATAAACTAGTGAACAACAACGACAAATAGAAACGGTTAGATCTAGATAAAGAGTAAAAATAATCCAAATTCGAGTTTACTTATAAACTAAAAGTGCAATAATCGGCAATCTTTCTGGAAAGAAATCTCAGCATTTGACTCAAGAATAAAAGCATGCTAGGTCTGTGCCCTTTTAAGTAAAAAAATTAACAAAGTTAAATTAGATGTGATTAGAAGCAAAAAAAAATACATTAGCTCCAATGACAATTGCAAATGTTACATATTTTTTTTTATTAATATAGAAATATGATTTATATTTACGCCCTTTACAATTTCAGCGATGGTTTTGCGCTTTTGAAAGATGAAAGCTGTCAATTGTGTACACAAAGATATGATTGACGTTTAGTTAACTTTGCACCATTGAAAACATTTTGCGTAATAAAATCGTACCAAGCACGCATTATAAACGACAACCAATCAATATAAAGCATCGTTTGAAATTAATTTTAAAATTTTTCTTAAACAGGAACTTTGGTTTAATAACGACCGTGGCGGATGATGAAATTCAGTTACGTCTTGTATACAAAGCATGATTTCTGTAATATTTTAGCAGATCTGACGTGAGAGCATCAAATAACGTGAACAGCAAAACTTGATCCTGGCAATAAAAGCATCAAAACTTGGCAACAAGCTTGCAGCCAATTAAGGGGTGTCAGTTTAGGGTACGATTTTGTGATTTATGATATTACTTACATAAGGCAAATTAAACTTCAGCCATTATTGACCTTTACGTAACTTACAAGTTAAATATTAAATTTGGCATTAATTTATGTAGCTTTTACTCGTACGAAAAAAACCTATCAAGGGAACGGTACGATGGAAAGCTTTTAATCCATTAATAAATTTATAAAATTATGACTGTACGCTAAATTTCGTAATTGACAAAAACCACAACTGTAACAGAAAAAAACATAAATTTTTTTTGGACAAAAAAATGAGTTTCATTAGCCTAGAATGGAACTGACACTTAATAAATTGGCTTGAAAAGGTAAATACGATAAGCCAATAGAGCCTTCATGAGTCGTTCGATCAGACCGAAGCCCTTAAAAAGTGAAAAGCTTTCGATCGTTACGTAAACGACTGCATTTTTTTCTTGCCGTTTTAGTTCCGATATTTAACTTCTTTCGTTTAGAGAAAAAAGATTCTTTTAATGCGCGAAAATATGAAAAAGACACAAAATATCTTTTCCTTTTTTACGTCCGGTAATCTATCACGTGCTCGCGAAAAGTTTCCTGGTTAACTTTTAAGGAAAGTTTAAAGTTGTAAAGTTTATTTTTAAGAGTTATTTGCTAACCGTCTATTTCAACAGTTTACGGTGAACATTCTTTCGACTGCGTTATCTTACAAAAAATTATAATTTTTTTTCTAATAAAAATTTGTTTCCTAAAAATTATGTTAATAAAAATCCGTAAACTAAAATTAAGAAAGCCACGTGTGTTTACTTATTTATATTTAACATCCGTTATTTGAAGGTTTTATCGTTTACAAACGCGAAAATCCTACGCATCAACAAACTTTGCGTGGGCCACTAAAAATATTCCAAAAAGTTGCGTGTTAGATTAAAAGTAAAAAGTAAAAATATAAAAAAAGTTTTAAAACCGCAAAATGTGATGCAAAATTAAAAATTATTTCGTCTAAACGACAAAAAATTTCTATAATTTTTTTTTTTTCATTTTATAAACATTTTTTTTGTATCCAATAAAACTGTTTGCACGTGAATACAAAATAAAATCAAATATTTTTTTAAATAAATTTATTTGTATACGACAAATTATAATTTCTAACAAAACAAATAAAAGAATTTCTATTTTTTTGGAAACAAATGCATACTTTTCAATGTATTTGATGCAATACACAAAAGCATTACATTGTGGAACAAAACTATGATAAACAAAAGAATGTATTGTTTTTAAACAATTTTGTTTTAATAGAGAAACATCGGACTACCCCGTACACTATTATTTAACAAAAATTAATTTTAACGATTCTCAGTAATATACCATTAGCCGTGATATAGTGAGCGGCCAATAGTAGGAAGGGCGCCAGGTTCTGTCACTTACACGTTGGTGCAAAAAATAACTAAAACCCGTACATAAGAAACGGTTATAATCATTTGTCAAAACAACAAACAACGCAAAACTAATATTATTACGTAACATAACCGTAACATACAAAAAGCAGCAGCTAAGAGCTTCGGAGAGTAAGTTGTAACTAATCGTCGATGTGCTCATTATAAAATAATTAAAAAAGCGCCAAAACGGGAGAAGTATACACTACAAACTCCGTTTACATATGTCAAACACTAAAAAACGTTGTACTATTTAAAGCAATGACCGCTTTTTGAGACAATCCGCTCTAAGAAACCGTAGAACCACCAGTAATGTCTCACAAAATGAGTTATCAGCGATTTGTAATGTTATAGTATCGATTCAAACAATCAAAAGACGTTTAAATAAAGCTGAATTAAGCAAGAAGAGACCGGCAGATAAACCATTGCCTACCAGTGAGTACAAAGTTCAAAAATTTGCCAGAAACCATCAACATTAGTCTGTTAATGATTGGAAGATACCAGAGTTAGCTTAAAATCTCTACATAAACGTGAAAATGTCTAGTGAAGGCAAGGAGAGAGATTTGGTAGCAGTTCTGTAAAGTTCTTGGGCAGAATCTGCTTCGGCGCCCGTACAGACTTGGTCCCAAGACGTGCGAGGTCTATGAATGCTGATTATTACTTAAAAAACACCATGCTTAAATATGTTATGCTTATTGTTCCTTTTGTTAATTCTTATTTTTTTGTTTATGCAAGATGATGCATGGAATCACGTGTCTAGACAGGTTATTGAGTACTTGCATACTGTTGATATCCTTTAATTGTATGGCCACCTAATAGTCTCGACATTAACCCGATTGGGTTTTATGGGACTATCTAAGAAAAAGGGTTCGAAATCGTGGTCTTGTACCTACGAACGACAATCAACTGGTAAATGCAGTAATTGAAAAATGGGAGAATATTTTGCAAGAAACCATAGAAAATTTGATCGCTAGCATGTTAAGAGCATCACAGTCACATTGGATTGTATAATTCAATTTTTAAATGTTTTTCATTTTGTATATCTCACTCATACTTAAGAAAAGATGCATTTAATGGCTTACAATAGTCATGTTTCACTGATTTATTTCGCAAATGATTGGATATATCCAATTTGTATTATAATTAATTCCAAATATGCGATTAACTAATGGCACATCCAACACAAATCCCCTAAAATTTCTGCAAATTAAACTGACACATATAGGCAGAGTTGCCACAAGCAAACTGCTCAGTTTAACACGATTGATTAAAAGCAAAATGCGCTAAGTTTCCCACAGTAACGGAAATTTAAATAGAAGTATCAATTTCCCCATCTAACTAAAATTTTCAGAATATGCATCCGGTATACATGTGTGGGTGACCAAAGTTGCTATGATAACAAACGCAAACCGTGCTGTAAAATGAAAATGTATCTTTACCCCAGCGAATTTCTACAACCAACACATCCAAAACCGCATTTTATTTACTCAACACCAGCGTGGATAATCTAAGATACTTAAAATTTGGAAACCCAGCACACGTATTAATTCCTTCACGTTCAAAACCGAAATATCCTCCGGTGCGTAAATAACATTATCACTGGGTGAAATTTATATAGCACAAAATATTTTTAACTGTTATCGCGGGTATTTGGTTTTAGTCATTTCCGCTGGATGCGTTTTCGGTTCCGTAGCATGCTGCCCCATACTTAAGTTTAATTTTTCTAAATTTGTGGGATTTTCCATAACCTTACCTAACTTAATGAGAGTATTCAGTCCTCTTTTGTACATTTTTTGATAATTGCTTTTCTTGATTGTTAGAAGAATGCTTAGTTAAAACCTGTGCTGCTGCATTTCTGTTTGTTAGAAATATAATTCCGCCATCTTTTGAAAAGTTGAGTTGCAACCGATCTTAAAGTTTTAATACAGTCCCCTGTCAGCTTTCGTGCTGCCAAAACGTTTAAGCATTCCGTTTCTGTTACGTTCATTTTCATAACGTTATCACTCGTGCGATAAGCATTTTATTTACAAATTTACGTCGTTTTAATATGGGATTTCTCGTCATTTGTATTCCGGTAATAAATTACATATTATAATGTCTAAAAATGTTCCGATGGTAACTAAGTCACAAATTCTTGCAGACGTCCCTGATATTGCTGATCGCTGTACTTTTCTAAAAAAAAACAACTAGAAAGTTTATTAATCTGTATGATTTTTGCGCAAAGTGGTTTTTAATCCTCCTCATTTTGGAGGCTTTTAGGAAGCAGCTATTAAATCCGTTAAACATCTGTTAAATTGCAAAATTGGTAACGCAGCTCTTAAGAATACCCTCTGTAACGCGCCCTTTTATTTGATTTCGCCGAAACTAAACACTATTTGAGTCCAGGTCATTTTCTTATTGGAAAGATTTTGATATCTTCTCTTTCTCTTCTAGGCGCTAATCATTTTACTTTCAAACATCGTTAACGACATTAAAACAATATTATGTAATCTTTTTAGCTTCGCTGGTCCTCTCAATATTGGCATACCTTAACGCAACGGAAAAAATGATCTCAAGATAACCCAAGATCCCAAGTGAGTGATGTAATTCTAGTTTAGAATCCTAATCTACCGTTAATGTCATGGCTGGTTAGTAGAGTGACCGAGTTACATTCAAGATCTGAAGGTATATCTGGAATAACCACCGATAAAATAGTAGCTCGTTATCTCACTTCCACCTTACGCTTACTGGGCCCGATGAACTCCTTTTAATTTTTATTTTTGTTTTAGTTTGTTTTAATTGTTTTGTACTCTGTCTCCTTTATTTTTTTTAAATTTACCGTTGCTTATTTTAAGTGAGCTGTATGTTAACACAAACGTTTTGTTTTTGTCAATTTTGTTAGATACGCTTTTGGTTCCGTTGCATGCTTCCTTCAACTGTAACGTTAAAAAAATAAATTAGTAGTTTAATTCGCGAGTATTTCTCGTTAGTATAAAGTTTGTCAGGACCTTTCTGCTCTTGCGCTAGACTGTCACATTTTCGACAGCACTCCCGCACTTCATTTTGCATTAGATCATTTGGCGAGTTCGTTACTTGTACGCCCGGGCTAACCTTCGCCGTTAGATTGTGTCACGCTGCTAATTTAATATGCGATTATTTGTGGAAAGTTGAAACGGGGTAAGTGGGATACAATTTTCTTTATTGAGCGTTTAAATTGACATCTACTAATTTTCTATAGCGGATTTTTGTAGCCACCAATTGTTCTGCGATATCATCCAAGATAACTTGTTCGAAATATTCCATGACGTCGAAGTATTGAGACGTCCTTATCATATCCACCGTCAAAGGTTGAAAACCGCAAGGACAATCCTTTTCTTTTGCAAAGACAAACATGGAAAATTTAATGGATTAAGTCACAGGGAAACGCTGCGCATTTACGTTCGTAATCATTGGATGCTAAACAAACCTTTTTTATTTGTGTTAAAAGTATATGCACGTTCCAATCTGGGTTTAAGATTATTTTTAGGTACATTAAGTTCGGAGGTTAGCTAACAGTCCGACTGAGGTAAAACCTGTAAGTATTACTACTTTCAATTTTTTTTATTTGTGTTTCGGGGACTAGGTCGTTTAGGACCGTACGTGCATGTTAAGTTAACACAATTAATTGTATTTTTGTGCTTCGCGAATTTATCAGTTTGTTACAAGCTTTAGGTTTTACGAACCTTGCACGGCCAACTCATATAGTCGGAAGTAGGGGAGGTTCACAGGAAGTATGCTTAAGGGCGCCAGAGCTGATCCAAGATAACACTTCTGCCTCGCTCACGACAGACGGTCCAAACTTGTAACTCAATTGGAGGTTCGTAATCCTTATTACTCTACTGGTCGAGTAACCAAAGTTGGTTATTAGATAACGGCGATCAAAAGCGAAAGGTATATTGCCATAAAAGAAAGAATAACCAATATAACAACTTTAATTTAGTAACGTTGATGATTATCACAGATATATCGAATTTTCAATACATGAATGCCAGAACGTGGCGGAACGGCCGGTGACGACTCAACTATTTTATTATCGTAGTACACTTATAATTTGATCCATATTACTACGGATGCTCTTTGAGAATTATTTGCAAGCCACACCGGCTATCTTATGCAGTTGACAGATTAATGATTTCGTCGTAAATGACAGTCACACGAAACGATCGGTAGGGAGCGTCCAAACCGGCATCTAATCAATTACATATACAGGGTATTCCGTAATGAAAATTCAGTACGTAACAAGTTGTGCACATCGAATCTCAAAGGCTTAATTTGTTTAGTTTGTCTACAATTGAAATACATGTACTTATAAATTCAGACGCTATGTGTACGTAATTATTTAGTCCAACAAGGGCAGTTTGTAATACGGTGTGTTGCCCGCCACTCGGCGCAGCTTCTAATTTAATCAGCCTACGTATAAATTTTGTCAAGAATTTACATTTCTATGTTTAGTTCAACTTCTGTGATATAATAAAAATATATATTCGGTGTTATTACTTTTGTAGTGTTATTTATTCTTTTCTTACTACGGCGAGAGTTAGACGGTATCCCTCGACTTTAATTTTTCATCGTCTTGGTGCCTTTTTTTTAGTTTCACGTTATAATCACACATAACAAAGCCTGCAATCCCTCTCCGAAGAAGATGTGCTAGCCGTTGCTTTGTTTGGTTATGAGAAGACCGGTGGGACATTTTATTTTTGACAGTTCAACTCTATAAACCCGAGTTTCTAGTAACACAATTTAGATTTTGTTTCTTCAAAATTTTTGAGAGACTAGAAGACTAAGAGCAAGTCCAGCAATCGATCATTTCTGGGTGAATCGCGATCTCGGTTTATCTCGAGGTTGGGTGGTTGTACGCGCAACAACGTAAGAATCTTTCCAAAAGAATGCGTAAGTTGATGACGTGATGACGTTGGCACTATTAAAGACGCGCCAACTCTACGCACCGAGATTAGTAGTTTTTTAGGAAAAAGAAGTTTTGAATTACAAGAATAGTCCCTAAACTTTTAGGTCTTTCAGCAAATCATTTCAAAACTCCTCTTACATTCCTGACTCGGAATAAGTCTTTCAAAATGTTTGGCCTGTGATGGAATCATTGTTTAGAAACTTTTTCTTTTCAAGTTCAACTTTTTAGTAGCGACTGCACTAAAAGAACAGTTTTCTCTTACATTGACAGAATAGTCAATCCACTAGAGTTCCTCTCTCCTCTTGTTTTTACAATACAGCTCGTTCTTCAGCAGATACTAATCGAAGTTCTTAGTTAGGATGACGTTCTTGCCTTAAACTGTACTAAATTAATAGACGATTTGCCTTATATTTCGCAAACAAACATTCCTACATACACCTCCGTTTTTTCTGATTAAACCATACACGTTATTAGATTCTACGAGGCTTCTCAAAAGAGATCATGCCTTCTCTAGTTCTGTTGATTCTCCACAAATTCCTAAGTCAAAGCTAACCCCTTTAAATATTCTGTCAATTGCAAGACTTAAATTCTGTGAAACGCTTCTGTGTTACTGCGCCGATCCATTCGATTAAACTTCTTTTTGTTTCGACGATAGAAACAAACCTTATTGCTGAAGGTCAAATAGTTCTTGCGCAACTTTCACTTTCTCCGCATCGTCTTCATACTTTTGTCGCTGCCTATTCTTGATCTCATTGAACGACACAAATGGCATCACGTTGGTACTGCCAAAAATCCTACTGATTAAACCTGTCGTGGTGCTACTCTTAAAGTTATGAACAGCGCTTCGCTCTAGATTTCAGGTTCAAACTTTTTGAGTATACCTCTTTTGCAGTAATCTTCTCTTTCTGTTCCGGCAGTTTTGAACGTTTTGTTACGTATGATTAAAGCTAGCGCAACTCTTCTTACTCGCGTTATACGTTTTCACTCTTTGCTTCTAGTCATCAAACCATTATCTAAAAATGCAACAAACGGATCCTCTTTTTTCAACGCTCTCAAGCTCGCAACCCAACTGGTAAATTACAAAAACCTGCGCATGCTTGCGTCCGTATAAATCAAACTGTCTTTTATAGAGACGAGATTTCGTTGCTTCAGCAAGGTAAACGCTTACCTTGTTTTCTAGAACCGTTGCCTCTGTTCATTGATACAGTCGTTGTAGTGTGGACAAAAGACTGCTTTTCTCCGCGTTGCCGTCATCATTTCGTCAAAATTTTTTTTCATCCTAATCATTTCAACATTTTTTAGAATTTGAAGAACCTCTAACGTCATTATCAATATTTTTAATATCAAAATTCAAGTTTCCACAGATTACTTCGTTATGAATTTCCATTTTGAACAAACCAAGCTTTCGTCGTAGTTTTATGGAACATCTTTAGAGCTTGAAATAAACCAAAAACCATCCAATTTTTCTTTATAAACGTTTGAATGATTGCAAGCACAAATAATGTAATGTAATGTGTTTATGCATCCTCTCCTTGTTTTGGCAAACTCGCTACCCTGCATATGTGGGAGAGCGGCTCGTCGTGGTGCTAAAATGTCCAACTAAAATCAACCAGAAATAAAGTATCAGAAAGAAGTGCCACTCGTGTTAGCATTGAAGTGTCGGTTTCTTAACAGAGAATTAGTCGTGTAACTTGCGATAAAAGGAGTACAGTAAATATAATTAAACAAAGATTAAATCAAAAACATTTCGGTTTTTGTCTCTTAACTCCCTGTGTAACAAAACCCCAACTACAACAACCACAAAAACCCTTCTACCTCCGCCACTCTAAAATTGTGACCAGTTTTTTTGGCGGAGTTGCTCTCTGTCATATTATTTCTTTTTGCTTGCGGACATCCGAGTTTTAGAACTTTGCTTAACCCTTAAGTAGTATGGCGGGGTCAATTTTGACCCTACGGAATTTCAATTTGTGATTACGCTTGTTACGAGAAACTCGGGTTTCTAGAGTTGAGATGTCCAAATAAAAAGTTCCACCGGTCTTCTCATAACCAAACAAAGCAACGGCCAGCACAGCTTCTTCGGAGAGGGATCGCAGGCTTTGTTATGTGTAATTATAATGTGAATTGAATAAAAGGCGCCAAGACGATGAAAAATTAAAGTCGAGGGAGACCGTCTAACTCGCCTCGTAGTACACGAAGAATAAATAACATTACAAAAATAATAACACCGAATATATATATTTATTGTATCACAGAAGTCGAAACAAGTATAGAAATATAAATTTTTGAAAAACATACACACGTAGGCTGACTAAATTAGAAATTTGTGCCAAGTGGCGAGCAACACACTGTGCAACAAAATGCCCTGGTCGGACTAGTTAATCACATTTAATAGCGTCTAAATAGATAAATACATATACTTAAATCGTAGATAACTCAAGCAATTAAGCTTTCGAGATTCGATGTGCACAAACGATAAATTCGCGAAGCACAAAAAATTGTGTTAAGTTAACATGCACGTACGGTCCTCAACGACCTAGTCCCCGAAACACGAATAACAAATTTTAAATAGTAATACTTACAAGCTGGACCTTACTCGGACTGTTAGCTAACCTCCGACTTCGGTACACCTAAAACAATACTATTAAACCCCGATCGGAACGGGCATATCCGTTTAACACAAGTAACAAAGAAAAAGGTTTGGTTAGCATCCAATTATTACGAACGTAAGTGCGCAGCGTTTCCCTGTGACTTAATCGATTAAATTCCCCCTGTTTGACTTCATAACAGAAAAGAATAGTCCTGGCGGTTCTCAACCTTCGACGGTGGATATTATCAGTACGTATCACTACTTCGACGTCATGGAATGTTTCCAATACGACCACCTGTTGGTTATCTTAATTGATAACGCCGGACAATTGGTGACTACCAAGATCCGCTACAGAAAATTAGTAGGTGTCAATTTAAACCCTCAATAAAGAAAATTGTATACCACTTACCCCGTTTCAACCTTCCACAAATAAACGCATTAGAAATTTGTAGCGTGACACAAATTAACGGTGAAGGTTAAACCCGGGCATACAAATAAAGTGAACTCGACAAAGATTTAATGTAAAATGACTGCGGATATGCTGTCACAATTGTGACAGTCTGGCTCAAGAGCAGAACGATCCTGACAAGTTTCATAATATCTACCGAGACATTTTCCCTACTCGCGAATTGAACTACTAAGTTCTTATTTTAACGTTACACGCTACTTAAATATAGGTGGCATTAACCGCGCTTTAGTTAGTTTAGTTAGACCAAGTCGGCAACGGTAACGGAAACAAAACGTATTTCTACGGAAAAACAAATTCAAATAGGCAACAACACCTCCTACGCCCAGTAAAACACGTGGTAGCAACATTGTGACCTATTTACCAGGCGTTAGAGACAAAGCGCATCTCACCAAACCATCCACACCGATGCTATCGTGGGAATATCTAATTGATGCAGGTATTCTGAATATTCTCTTAGAACATACGAATGCACAAATCACGGGAATGCCTGAAAAATATCATTTTCATAATCTTTCTTGTCAGTTTACTAAGCATACTGACATGATTGAAATTAAAGCATTGCTAAGACTTCTATATTTAGCGGGAGTTTTCAAATCCAATCATGAAGATTTAAAATCTTTATTTGCTACAAACTGAACAGGACGAGATATTTTTCGATCCACTATGTCTCTGCAACGTTTCAATTTTTTACTTTGTGCCCTACGATTTGACGACAAAACAACCAGGTTCGAAAAACTAGGTAATGGAGATAAGCTTGCAGCAATACTAAAAATATACAATCTCTTTATTATCAATTGTCAATCTAATTATAGTTGTGGTGAATACCAAACTATCGACGAAATGCTAATAGCATTTCGAGGCAGATGCAGCTTCAGAATGTATCTAAAAGGCAAGCCACATAAATATGGCATCAAGATGCAATGTTTGTGTTTAGGACGCACTACTTATTCAATGGTTTCATCTACACGGGTAAAAATACGCACATAATCAATCCCACAATGGATGTGCTTGCTCTTATTCCGGTAGTAGTAAATTTAAACAGAAATATTACTGCGGACAATTGGTACACGTCGTTGCAGCTAGACACCGAACCGCAAAAACATAAACTCACATTCGTTAGCACTATGAGAAAAACAAGCGTGAAGAAAGAAAGAACGAGCTGAGAAGTCGTCTATTTTTGATTTTTCTAAAGATTTTAATCTTACATCATATGTCCCAAGGAAAAATCGTGCCCTCATACTCTTGTCTTCCATGCACCACACTGATAACCTTTATGATAATGAGAAGCCCCAAATTATACATTTTTATAATTCGACAAAAGGCGGTGTAGATTATCTCGACCAAAAGTGATCGAATTATAAAGTTGGAAGACGAACAAGACGTTGGCCCCAGGTCATCTGGTTTCGAATTATGGATATCGCAGGAATAAGTTCTACCATAGTTTTCAATAATATTACCCAAAACAAAACTATGGAAACAAGAGAGTTTCTGACCATCTTAGGACGTGATATTATTCAAAAGCAGCTGATGCGTCTAGTTTCTAAAAACTCCATACCTAGAGAACTACGTACTGTCATTTGTAGGATGGCTAATATAACAGAACCTATCAGAGAGCTTCAACCTCCTGAACCTAGGAGAGTACGTGGTGTTAAAACGGGAAGATGTTTCGTCTGCCCATATTCCTAAAAAAAAGAAAGCCTTCCGTGTAGTAATTGTAGTAGCCACATCTGCAAAATTCACAGCAAGACAACTACTACATGCCAAAATTGTGAAGAAGCGTAAGGTAACAAACGTTAGTGACAGTTCTTTTTCTGTTATGTTTATATTAATATTTTTTATAGAATACTTAAGCCCAATTACCCCTAAAACAAGATCGAGACATTGAGTTAGAAAAAAAATGAGACTCGCCAAGTCTTGCTCGTCGTGGTGTTTGATTTGTTTTCATCATCTTCCCCTAGCGACAAAGTGTGCGTTGAGTTCTATTAAAGTAGTTACTAATAGCTTAACCTGAAAGCTGGCATTTCCACTCGCACCTACCGTACACGCATAAAAGGAATCAAGAAGATCTAGCAATTGACTTGCTTGTCGCCCCTCTGTTTACTTAGAATTCGATTATTACCTTAACATGCTCATTTCGGCGCCTTTCTTCATTCTAACCCTCAGACCGTTTAAGTTATATTACAAATTCTGAGAAAACGCATCCGTCGATGTATAACGTGTCATCGTTTTAGAATTTTAATTTACAATGACGCCTTTACCGGCAAATTGCGTTAATATGCAAAAGACATTCACCGTAACTTGTGTAGAATATGCCGGACACAAGATTAATGGCAGAGCCATCTCATAGCATACAGTACTATGTAGAAACTTTTACTGTAAATAACAGTAACGACAGAAAACGTTGTACGCTCATTTTACACCCGCGTAATTCAAAACTATTTTGAAGGTTTTTTGCCGATATAGATATTTACAATTATGTCAACCCTTTTACTACTAACTTTAATACTTTTCTTAAGTTTTGTACTACTAAAAGCTACCTGTATTTGCTTGTTTGCACCGCCATTAAAGCTGCCTTGAACTTTTATCTACAGAACTTTTCTTTGCCTCTTTGTAAAAGTTCATCATTCCACATTAGATCATACCGTGATCGCAATTTTGATAGCACAGCTAGAAAGCTTAGTGATTTGTATAGTTTTTTGCACAAAAACAATCATTCCTTTTGCGAACATATCTTATTTCTTAGTATTAAATGGGTTTTTGAATCCTCAATATGCTACTCATTTTGGAGGCCTTTAGGAAGCAGTCATTAAGTCCGTTATATCGCAAAACTGGCAACACGACTATTGCCGAAGATTTTTGTACCATATTTTTTCTAATCAAAGCGCTATTTAATAGCCATTCGTTGTACGCTCTTTCTTCTCATCCCATCGAAGCTGTAAACTATTCGAGTCCAGGTCATTTTCTTATTGGGAAGCCTTTGCTTTCTTCTCTTTCTTTTCTACACTCTAATCCGTTTTACTTTAAAACAACGTGGGCGACATCAAAATAGTATTATATAATCTCTTTGGCGTCGCTGATCCGCTAATATTTGCATACTTTAACGCAACCGGAAAAAAATCTCAGAACTCCAAGTGAGTAATTCTAGTAGTCCTAGTTGAGAATCCCAACCCACAACAGTGGCTAGTTATTTTACTCACTACCGACCGGTTAACTGCGCTTCCTGTGCCCAAGTCCTTCTAGTTAGATCTTATTGTTTTTTACTCCGTCTCCTTTTTATTTTTCTTTTAAAATTTACTATTGCTTTATTTAGGCGAGCAGTAGGTTTACGCGGGCTTTTGGTTTTTAGCTAAAACCAGGGCTGCTCCATTGATCAAAAATTCCAGCAATCGCTCATTTCTGGGTGAGTCGATGCATTGATTTATTTCGGGGTTGGATGGTTATACACGCCTGAACGTTAAACTTTCCATAAAAATTACATAAGTAAAATTCAATGCCCCAAATGATTTCACTAACCAACATGATTGTGGTGAGGCTGCTACATATCAACGAGTGAGGGTGTATTGATTTCCATGTCGTCTTGTAGGTATTCTTCTGCTGGTTGAAGATTGCTGGTGTCTTTTGACAGCTTAAGTACTGGCGCCTTTTCCGTGTAGGGTGCAAATGATGTTGTTAGGTTTTGGACCCAATATGTTCCAGTTTCTATTTTCACTAGAGTAGGCGTGACCTTGATCACATCGTAGTCAAAGTTGTCGACAATTTAAAAACGTTAAAATATTTTTAATTTGATTACGAGCGAAGGAAATATTCTTAGATTGTGCATAAGTTGAAAGCTGGCTTGTTCTATGTTGTTGTTGAGTTGAAAAAGTGATATGATATCGCTGAGTGCCGCTCTATCGGGATAAACCTTTACTAGCTCTATGTAGCTGTTGTTAAATTCAGAGATAAAGTTAGAGGCAACTTGATAAATGTTAAGCTTATGAATATTTATTTTGTTTTTGTCGACTGTTTTGAACCATTTCTTCATTTCGTTGATGACGACAATTCCTTCATTTAGTCGTTGTCTAAAACGCTCTGATTTGTTGTAAATTCGTTGTTCTGTATTGTTAAATGATGCTAATGCGAAAAGCATTAGTTTGGTCTGATGGTTGGATGCTTTAATTAGTTTCTTTTGATTTTGATCTAATGTATTGATGTCTGCGTATACTCCATCGTTGACTCCGAAGATGGATGTGAATAAGTCTCCCAGTAATCCTCGTTTGTGGCGATTTTGGATTATATTTTGTAAGTACGTTTTTAGTCATTTAGATTTCTCTTCCTGCTCTTGTCGATGATGTGCTAAAGCTTGATGCAGTTTCTTTGCAAAAGCCTTGAAATTTTTGTTGCGGGTAATTATATTGCATGCTTTACCCAAATATTGCTAGGCTTTTAAAATAGTAATAATACCAAGCAGTTTATATGAATAAAGTTTTGCTTCTGGATTAGTTGGAAGTGGAAGTAAGTTTGTTATCCTTTTCGCAATCAGCTTCTTCGGCGTGGGGACTCGTAGCTTGATATCGTCCCCAAGATGTACTTCAGTTATTTGAGCTAATGGCCATCGGCTAGGGTTGTGTTATCTTCTTTTATAAAGACAACTGTGTCCTTCTTAAGATTATCTTGGTTTCTCTGCCATTTGTAACGCTGTTCTAGCCGACTTTAGTATTCTGAAGATCAAGATAGTCAAATGTTTTTTTTCACTTTTTGAAATAGTCTCCACCTGGATGATAAATTGCTTGTAATGGAAGTAACAATTAGATTTGGGAAAAAAACCGTTTCGTTTCCTACGAAAAAAATGGGCTGGAGATAATACTTCAAATTCGATGTTATTTGTGTTGTCTTTTAATAGCCAGAGCGGTCGGGAATTTAAACATGCTTCTATCTGATGTAGTAGTGTCGTTAGTTCTTCATAAGTTAAAGTTAAGTTGCCAATTATTTGTTTGAGAAGGTGTTTCATTAGTTTTACTACAGCTTCCCATAATCCTCCGAAGTGAAGAGCTGTCAAAGTAATGAAGTGCTACTGAGTACCAGTAGTTGCTACGGAATCTTGAATTGCTGTGTGTGTTGCTAATTGATGAATTACTTTTTCGAGGAATTTGCTTGTTCTTATAAAAATTGTGCCATTACCATTGTATAGGTGTTCATAACGCCCTTTATGAATGTAAATCTGTTATAAGTTGCAATAAGTGCGTCGATGGTCTGATGCATCACAAAAACCGTCAAGTTTGCAGGATGTTTTAGTTTCTGTAAAGTTGATCCATCTAGAGATTTTAACTAAATTCTTCGGCTCCTATAACTGCGTCGATGCGTCCTGGTATATTTAATGTAAGATCAGCTAGGATCTCATTGTTCCAATGTTCTACGTTTTGACATTCAATTCTTTTTGAAAGTATGTTGGCTGTAAGTTTTGGTAGTATCAGAAACTCTATATTTAGTGAATGGGTAGTGGAAAAACGTGGTTTAATCCTTGCAGGTATTTTCCATAAAGTTGGTTTTGGTTCTCCTAAGCCGGTAATTTCGGCTTTGATTTTTTGTCTTGGTAATCCCAAACGCTCAGCTGTTAATAATGCTTGGGATCCTGTGGTATGTTAAAAGTGTCTTAATGTGATTTTCGTACCGTATAAGTTTCGCTCACTTTCCGCTACATTCAGAGCGATGCGTTGTGAAGTGGTTGCTTTTGACATAGCATTTTTCGCAATTACGATGTAACGTAAGCGCCCAGCAAAGTTTTCACTTTCACTAAATTTTTACACTCATCTGTGTTATAAAAACTATCATGGTATGGTATGATACATATTTTTATGATTTACTTTAATTTTCCCGTAACTGTGATAGCGATTTGGAATACCGCCACGTGTTGGCCAATTTAGAGTGATTCATGGTAATCCATTACCTTCCGTTGGTAACTATAACAAGAAGCATGTACTAAAAAGGACTATTGCCTAATTAAACCACTTCCAAAACATAATCTGGAAATAAGTCGTTGTTATAGTTTATGTGATGTTCGAATAACCTTGAAAGCACACCTGCGATAACAATAGCGAAAACCACTCGGATGCATGACGCATTTGATTACGATTCATTGTTGGTCGACAAGCAACTTACTTGTAATACAAGCCAATACTAATTATTATTTTATTTTTCTTAGCAATTTTAGGAGATGATTGAAGCATGCCGATAGTTATTCGCATGTCTTGGATAATCGTCAGTACCTTCTCCCTTGCTGTTATTTTGTGTATTTCTCAAACGTAAAATACATGCAACTTAGATATAGATATTATCACAATTAACGCACGCAGATTTTTGTTTTTACTGTTTCAACTTACTCTAAATGCGATTTGCTTCGGATTGCAAATTTACTATTTTCGCATTAAATCAAAGTTTAATTGTGAGATTACATATTACCTGATTTTGTCATATTGTACTACGATAACTATATGTGTAGAGTGTTGCTTACCCTCCTAGACATCAACGCTATAACTGTGATGTTTATAGAACCATTCAGTGTTACTGTATATGCAATTCTGCATTGATTACATTTTTTTAACAGTGTTTTCCATTCTAATTTCTAAACGTTTTGGCTAAACCGCTTGCCGATTCATCTGAGTTAGTCGCCAGCAATTAAGTTGCAAAAAAATCCTGGTAGCAACTGGACTGCAGCAGACGTTTGTAGACGTGTAACGCTTTATTGGTAAATTTTCTTTCTTAAAATACTATTTCTGTCGTTAAGCTGCAACCGAAAGTCTCCTCCCACTGTCAACTTCCGTGTGGCCCAAACAGGGACAAAAGAAAAAAATGTAAAAAACAAGCAAGGAGAGTAAAAACTATCAACTGAGACTATTGCTAATCCTAAAAAAATACTAACATTGAATGCAGCTAAAGTAACTCATATCAACCGTACAAAAATCAAATTTAATTTAAAAGCAACTGATAAGTTGAGTAACGCAAATTAACTTAAAAAATATGCATTTCAATAATCCGCAATCGTTGTCGCAACATTTTCAGTCGATATTCCAGCAAAGAGAAACTTTATAGCTAATTAAACTCATCAAACGTTCTCGCGAAAAATACCAAAAACAAAAATTCGTTTACATTGGCAAAATTCTTCGATTCAAACGGTTTAATTAAAGACTGCGTTCACTTGTTGCGTCAAAAGCCATACATCGATTAATTACTTAAACAACAAGCCAACACCTTAATATAAAAAAAAACTAAAAAAACACGCTTTTATAAATAACCGAACTAAAAAGAAGAAAATAATTTATAATTACAAACAAAATTATTAAATTCAGAGCAATAATATATAATTATAAACAAAATCACTAAATTCAGAGTTAAAAGCGTGGGGTGCATCCGGATACACGGTAGTCTTTCGCGCCAAGTATCTGTTATTTCTTTTTTTTTTGTAATTAATTATATCAATCATTGTTTTAACATGTATTCAGTTCGACTATTGCTGTCAATTTGTCATTTGACTGATATACATAATACGGTCACTAAACACGACGTTTGAATACATACGTGACGAGATATTCTACAGCTGCACTGTTTTTGTTAAATCTAATAATTTTTTTGTAAAGATCAGAGGGTTTTTTTTTATATTTAGTGTTAACAGAAATAAATTTATCATTGTTTGTAACAATAGTTTAACGTGTACTTGGCGAGACATTATACAGTGAAAGTGTTATTTGTAGGATTTTTCTATATTTTCATAACTCTCCCCTTATTGATAGCTGCCTTTAGAAATGATTATAGATGCACCCCACGCTTTTAACTATGAATTTAGTGATTTTGTTTATAATTATATATTATTGCTCTGAATTTAATAATTTTGTTTGTAATTATAAATTATTTTCTTCTTTTTAGTTCGGTTATTTATAAAGGCGTGTTTTTTTTAAAACTATTATTTATTTTCTATTTTTTAGTTCGGGTACCTATAAAAGCGTGTTTTTTCAATTTTCTAAGCTATCAGTTATTTTCCGTATTTTAATTCGATTTATCAATAATCAATTTTTGCGGACATGTGATTATGAAATATCTTACGAACTAAAAACGTATTGGAAACAGTAGTTATCGACAGTAAGACCTTATTTCTCGGGGAGGGAACCTGAGAAACAGCTATCACATCCAAGGCAGGCAGCGGGCGCGCAAATTACCTGCTCCGTCACGAAGAATGAAATAGTCTTAGGCTTTGTCGAGATGCACGCCTGCGCAGTTCACGCGCTCTGTCTTTGTCACTCTCATGCAGAGGATCCCTAAAGAAATCAATTAATCCTGACGATCCTAATTAGGATAATAAAAACTTTTTAATGAATTATTGCATTGTCATCGGTCCGTGAAACGCATGCAAAGTTTCAAGTTAATCAAACACCTGGAAACCGCTGAAAATTAAGCTCAAAGCTTCCGTTACATACATACATACATACATACATACATACATACATACATCCCGAACTAATAAAAGCGTGTTAAAAATGCAGTCGATTTATAACAAGTTGTTTTTGCGTTTCGTGACTCGGAAAATCTCAACTCCAAGCGTGAAATGGTACTTTCGAGGTTTCTAAAAATAAATCAACAATACATAAATAAAATTTAAAAAGTTGGTGAAACTTGTTTAAGAAAAACGCAGATGAAAGAACTTTTTGTTCTTTTACAACTACATTATTCTTTTTATTGTTTTCGCACTGAACGCGATGTTTCACAATCTAAGCCGTGATTTTAATAAGACGATTACTAAAGTATAATTAATTAAGTACTGAAATTAGCGTTTACATAAAATTACATGTCATTAATTAACTTCAGACAGTGCCTAATAAACACTAAAGACAAAGAAGAAGAAAAACTCACTCATCATTGTTTAAAGTTTAATACAACCATCAGGTTTCCTACTTTATCTTTTTCTAATGGAATATCGCCGTTTCGCTGTATTTCAAGACGGACGTGCTTTCAAGAAGTTTGTATTAAAAAGGTTTAACGGGTATCATATATCAGCGGCTTTTCTAATGCGTATCAATTTCAAAAATTTACTAAGATCGTCTAGAATAAATCAGATGTATTCGATTTTTTAGAGCCATGAGAAAATATAAAGATGTTTTGACAAAAGGACAAAAACATCCATTAACTTATATTGATATAGATGGAGTATTATCATAATGGCGTTTCATTTTGTAAAAATATACATGTTTGAAACTTTAAAAAAAAATCAATACAATGCTTTAAAATTATTTACTTGCAGACTTATAAATTCAATAATGAAGCTAATGCATTTTTCAAGTATTTGATTAATGATAAATGATTTACATTTTTGTAATTTACATATTTAAACAAATTTAATAATTAAATTGAAACTAACAAAGAAACAGCTTGATAGTGCACGACAATCAACTTGAATCAGTTATCGTCAAAATCGCAATTATCAAAGTTTTAATTAAGTACCGTGTCAATTTAATAAAATTGTGTAAAACATACACATTAAGAATCTAATTATTTGTTGAAAAAGAAAGTTTTTTTAAGTAATTAACCATTTTAATTTTTAGTTTTAATTTGCATCAATTAATAAATTTATATTTTTGGTTTTGTACAAAACAAATTTTTAAAAAATCACGGTCTTCTATGTACACCCAAGAAAAGAAAAAACGGGATAGTACTTGCTTCTAAGTACAAACATATTACAATGAAAACAAGGTTTAGCCTTATCCATTATAACAACAAAAGTCTTAAATACAAAAAAATGTCTTGTAAATTTAAAGATTAAAGAAAAAATGGAAACATAATTAATATGTTAAATAAAATTTAAATTAAAAAGTGAGAACACTAAAAAAAATATTTTAATTTAAAGAATTGTGTTTAAAAAATAATATAATATAATAATAAACGTATTGAATATCTCTAAACACCCAAACTAAAATTCAAAAAATTAAAGAAAAAGAAAGAAAAATGTAAAAAAATTAAAGAAAAAGAAAGAAAAATGTAAAAAAATAAAATTTAAAGATTTTGTTAAAAAATAATTTATTTATTTAATATAACTGTTTTTTTTATTTGGTACGTTATTTTCTTTATCAAAAAAAATTCAATTAATTATTTAAATCTTTAATTTTATTTAATAAGTCAATTTTCTTGACATCTTTTTTACCAAATTACTTCAACTTTTCAATCCATAAAACTATTAAATAAAATTCTGTTATTTATTTTCTTTATTTTAAAATTAATTTGATCTCTTTATTTTTGGTTCTATAAATAAATTTCTATTAATTTTATTTTTTTTCAAATTGTAGTTGATTTTCTTTACTTCTTTTTTTTTACAATTTTTTTTTAGTAAGAAAGTTATGTTTGCCTGTTGCATTTTCGAAAAATTATTAGATATTATTTATCTTTACAACAAAAACTTATCGATTTTAGAAAAAAATAGAACAATTATTGCTGTTATTTAAATAACATTACACAATATGCTTAAAATAGAAAAAAAATGTCAACTTGTATCTATGGTAAAATTATTAACGGTAAACATGGCAATTGAATATGACATATAGTTAGCACTTAACTGAATATGAACTTCCATAAGCTTTTAAATTAAAATATAATTCAGTTATTAAACAAAATTAAAATTGTCAAGTAAGAAAATTGAAAAAAAAATTAAATATTCAGTTATTTAAAGATTTTGTTTAAAAAAGGAAACTTATTGAATACCTCTAAACATCCAAATTTAAAATAAAAATTCAAAAAATTTAAAAAAAAGTACAAAAAACAAAATGTGAAGTAGAAAAAATTAAAAAAAAGTGAAAAAAACTGAGAATCTATCAATTACCTTTTTTCTTATTTAACCTATCAAAGTTTGTTTATTATAAAAAAATCAAAAAAACTATTCTATCAATTTGAAAATTTTTGTACAAAATTAAAATATAATTAACCTATTAAACAAAACTAAAATTGACAAGTAAGCAAATTAAAGAAGAAGGATTTAAAAATTTGTTTCAGTAATTTAAAAATTTTAGTTAAAAAAGAGAAACGTATTGTATATCTTTAAACACCCAAATTAAAAATAAAGTCAAAATTTTAAAAGAAAACTAAAAAAGTATGTGCAGAAAATGAAAACTAGATTCACTGCAGTTTTTTTAAATAATTAAAAAAAAATGTATTTTGTAGAAAAACCTACAACGAAGAACGAAGAAAATAGATAACATGAATTTTATTGACTAAAAAAAATGAAGTAAAATAAAAAAAACAAAAAAAAAGAAAGTGAAGAAAAATGAGTATCCAACAATTACCTTTTTTTTCTTAATAAAGCAATCAAAGTTTGTTATACAAAAAATTAAAATATAGTATAGAACATTTTTTTTGTCAATTTGCAGATTGTGATAAGAAAATTAAAATCTTATTGACGTATTAAACAAAATTAAAATTGAAAAGTAATAAAATGTTGTTGCAGTAATTTGAAAATTTTGGTTAAAAAAGCAAAGAAAATGAACGTATTGAATATCTCTAAACACCAAAATTGCAAATAAAAAGTCAAGCAATTAAAAAAAGGTTCACAAAATTACTAATACACTCACTGCCATTTTTTACATAATTTGATAGAAATGTATTTAAGAAAAACCTAAAAAAAAAATGAAAAAGCTAAATAACGAAACAAGTTTTCGTGACTAGAAAATGAAGTAAAGCAAAATAAAATTTAAAAAAGTGAAGAAAAGTGAGAAACTACCATTTAAACTTTTTTTGTTTTTCATTCCTCTTGTTTTTTTGTTTCAATTTAATTAATATAAAAAAAATGTAATCGATAAATTTTCATTTTTGTAGATTTTTCTTTCTTCAATTTTTTAATTTCAACTTTCCAATGGATGAAACTATTATGTAAAAGTCTGTTATTTATTTTCACTTTTGGTTCTTTTATAAATTAAATTTCTATAAAATTATTTAAAAACAGTTGTAGTTGGTTTTCTTAACTCCTTTTTTTCATTTCTCATAAGAAAATATTATTTTTTTTAATTTGAAAATTGTCAAAATATATTCACTATCATTGTTTTACAAATTTTGATAAAAATGTATTTAACAAAAACAAAAAAAGAATGCAGAAAATAAATAACGAAACTAATTTTGTTGGCTAGAAAAATAAAGTAAAACAAAAGAACATTTAAAAAAAATGAAGCAAACTGAAAAACCACGAATTAAAGTTTTTTTGTTTTTAATTTATTTTTCTTTGTTTTAATCCAATTTATTTAAATAAATTGTGATTGATGACTTTTCATTTTTGTACATTTTTCTTGCATCAACTTTTCAATCGATAAAATTATGTAAAAGCCTGTATTTATTTTCTTTCTTATTTATTTTGATTCTTTTATAATATAAATTTCTATCAATTTAATTTTAAAAAAAATTTTGGTTTTCCAAAATTTTTTTCCAAATTTTTTTAATAAGAAAATATTTTTCTAATATGTTATTTTATTATTAACCATTAATATATATTTATAAATAATTTATTAAGTTTTGGTTAGCTTTTTATTTTTTTATTAATTTTGCCGACAGTTTCAAGCTAACCAAAACTTAATAAATTATTTATAAAAATATTTTTCCCTTTTTCATTTTAAGTTTCTTAAAATAATCTTCAAACTATTTATCGAAGAAAATTTTGTTTCAGTAATTTGAAAATTTTGGTTAAAAAATAAAAAGAATGAATTGCTCTAATCAACCAAATTGAAAATAAAATGTTAAAAATTCAAGAAAAAAGTTTATAAAAAAGTGCAGAAAATTAAAAATATATTCATTGCAATTTTTTACATAATTTAACAGAAATATATTTAAGGAAAACCTAAAAAAAATTAAAAAGATTAATAACGAAACTAGTTTTGTTTACTAGAAAAATGAAGTAAACGAAAATTTAAAAAACTATGTTTTTAATTTTTCTGATCTTTTTGTTTTAATTCAATCTATTTAAAAAAATTATAATGTATGACTACTCATTTTTGTACATTTTTCTTTTTTCAATTTTTTCACCTCAATTTCCAATAAAACTGTTAGATAAACGTTTAATTATTTTCAACATTTTATTTCTTTATTTTTGGTTGTTCTATAAAATAAATTTCTATCAAATTTAAAAAAAAAGTTCTACGTGGTTATCTTAAATCCTCTCACTTCTCTTTAAAATAATCTAAACTATTTATTGAAAAAAATTTTGTTTCAGTAATTTGAAAATGTTGGTTGAAAAATAAAAAAATAAACGTTTTAAATATCTTTTAACGCCTAAATCGAAAATAAAAAGACAAGAAATTAAAGAAAAAAATTTGCAAAAAGCTAAAAATACATTCACTGCAATTTTTTTACATAATTTGATAAAAATGTACTTAAAAAAACTAAAAAAACAAAAATAAATAATTATACTACTTTTAATGACTAGAAAATTGAAGTAAACTAAAATAAATTTAAAAAAGAAAGTAAAAAAAACTGAGAAACCATCAATAGCACTTTTTTTGTTTTTCATGTTTCTTGACTTTGTTTTAATTCAATTTATTTTTAAAAAAATGTATTGTATGTCTTCTCATTTTTGTACATTTTCCTTTTTTTAATTTGTTCACTTCAACTTTCCAATCTATAACGCTATTAAATAAAAGTTTATTTGTTTTCAATATTTTATTTCTTTATGTTATTTTTGGTTCTTCTATAAAATGTATTTCTATCAATTTATTTAAAGAAAAGTAGTAGTTGGTTTTCTTAAGTTCTTTAATTTTTTGTTAAATTTTTTTTAATAAAAAAACGTTTAAAAATTAGAAATAAAAAAACAAAAAAATTTTTAAAAAAGTCTATAAAAGAGTGCAAAAAGCTAAAAATATATTCACTGCAATTTTTTAACATAATTCGATAAAGATGTACTTAAAATAAACGAAGAAAATAAATAATAAATAATAAAAACTACTTTTATTGACTAGAAAATTAAAATAAATTAAACAAAAATTAAAAAAGAAAGTAAAGAAAGCTGAGAAACTATCAATTGCACTTTTTTTTGTTTTTAATTTTTCTTGTCTCTTAGATTCAAGTTATTTAAAAAAAATTGTAATCGATGACTTCTCATTTTTGCATAATTTTTTTCAGTGTCTTCACTTCAACTTTTCAATCAATGAAACTACTAAATAAAGGTCTGCTATTTGTTTTCTTTATTTTAACTTTTTATTTCTTTAATTTTGATTCTTTTATAAAACAAATTTCTATCAATTTATTAAAAAAAAGTGTAGTTGGTTTCTTTAACTCCTTTCTTCGTTTTTTCTTAAATTTTTAGTAAGAAAACTAGTTTTTTTCTTTTCTTCATTTAAGTTAAACTAAAATATACTTTAATCTACTATTTATGAATGAAGAATTCTAATCAATAGTAGTTATTCTATGTTTTTTATACAATTTTTTTTTCTAAAAAAATTTAACGGATGGACACTCAAAAAAAGAAGAAACGAGACACCTTCTCATAAGTGCAAACAAATAGCTGTGTAAACAAGGTTTCTACCTTATCTATCACAACAATATAAACAAAAAAAAATTTAAGTAAACTTCACTTAGCATCAAAAAATTGGCACTTAAAGTCCTCAGATCATACCCTTCTTAGCTCTAATAGATTAGAACGAGACACTACCTTTTAAGTACAAACAAATGGATGTGTAAACAATGTTTTCCCTTCTTTATTACAACAACACAAACCTTAAACAACCAAGTAAATTTTTCTCGCCATAAAAAAATTTACACTTAAAAAACCTCAGACCCTATGCTCTCAATTAGTTCTTCAATTAGGTTCTAATTGCTTTTTTTAAAATTTGATTAAACATAAACCAAAAATATAACAGATGTAACTAACTTCTTGACATCTTTTTTACCAAATCCATTAAATTAATAAAACAAAATTCCTTTTTCAATCAAAAATTGTATTAGATGACTCCTCAGTTTACTACATTTTTTTAAAATTTTGTCACTTTTCTTCAAATTTTCAATCCATAAAACTATTAAATAAAATTGTTAAAGGAATACATTGTTATTGGCAATTTCTAGTTTATTAAAATTACCAGCCCACCAATAATAATTAATTTTCAAAATGTATTTTTTTACATATGTTCCAAGCTTTAAAATAACGAAGCTAGTCTTTAGAAAAGTATTTGACATTAAAAAAAAATACTTTTCTAAAGATGAGCTTCGTTATCTTTAAGTTCAAAGCATATGTAAAAAATACATTTTGAAAGTTAACTCATTTATTATTGGTGGACTGGTAATTTTATGATTATTAAATAAAAGTCTGTTATTTTTTTTTTTTTTTGATTTATTTTAAAATTAATTTTATATCTTTATTTTTAGTTCTATAAATAAATTTATATTATTTTTTTTAATGGTTGATTTTCTTGACTTCTTTTTCAATTTTTATAAAATTTTTTTAGTAAGAAAGTTGTGTTTTCTTTTTGCACTTTCAACTGTGAAGTAAAAAAATTTAAAAAAAAAGTTAAAAAAATTGAGAAATCATCAATTTCCTTTTTTCTCTTAATAAACCTATCAAAGTTTGTTTGTTATAGAAAAATCAAAAACAAAAAAATGTTTCATCAACTTGATGATTTTTGTATAAGAATTAAAATAAAATTGACCTATTAATCAAAATCAAAATTAGAAAGTAAGTAAATTAAAGAAAAAAATTAAGAACATTTTGTTTCAGTAATCAAAAAATTTTGGTTAAAAAACAAAAAATATGGGTAAAATAATACAAAATATACAGAAAATTAAAAATAGATTCAATGCAATTTTTATAAATAATTTGATGAAAATGTATTTTGTAAAAAAAATAACAGATCAATTTTATTGGTTAGAAAAATAACGTGAAAAAAAATTAATAAAGAAAAAGAAAGTGAAGAAAACTGAGTATCCACAATTACTTTTTTTCTTGATAAAGCAAAAAATTTTTTATCAATTTGCAAATTTTCATAAGAAAATTAAAACCTTATTGCCGTATTAAACAAAATTAAAATTAAAAAATAAGAACATTTTTTTGCAGTAATTTGAAACTTTTGGTTAAAAAAATAAATAAAATGAACGTATTGAATATCTCTAAACACCAAAGTTGAAAATGAAAAGTCGAGAAATTAAAGAAAAAGTTTATAAATAAGTTAAGAACATTAAAAATACATTCATTGCCATTTTTTTACATAATTTGATAAAAATGTATTTAAGAAAAACCTAAAACAAAGAATGAAAAATGTAAATAACGAAACCAGTTTTCGTGACTAGAAAATAAAGTAAAGCAAAAGAAAATTTTTATAAGTGAAAAAAACTGAGAAACCACCAATCAAACTTTTTTTGTTTTTTTAATTTCTAGTTTCTTTGATTTAATTTAATTAATATAAAAAAATTGTAATCGATGACTTTTGTACATTTTTCTTTCTTCAATTTTTTTTATTTCAACTTTCCAATCAATAAAACTTTTATGTAAAAGTATGTCAATCATTTTCTTTATTTCTTTATTTTTGGTTCTTTTATAAAATAAATTTCTATCAATTTATTAAAAAAAAAGTTGTAGGTGGTTTTCTTAAATCCTTTCTTCATAAAAAATTTAATTTTTATTTCTTTATTTTAATTTTTATTTCTTTATTTTTTCTATATATAAAAATTAAGAAATTAAAGAAAGGCGGTTATAAAAAAGTGCAGAAAACTAAAAATATATTCACGGCAATTTTTTTTAGATAATTTAATAGAAATGTATTTAAGAAAAACCTAAATGGCTTCTCATTTTTGTACATTTTTTTTTCCATTTCTTCACATCAATTTTCCAATAAAACTATTATAAAAAAGTTTCTTTTTATTTTTTTTAAATTTTTTAATTAAAAACCCAGTCTTTTTTTTTAAATAATCTAAACTATTTACTGAAGAAAATTTTGTTTCAGTAATTTGAAAACGTTGGTTAAAAAAAATAAACGTATTAAAAGTCTTTAAACGCCTAAATTGAAAATAAAAAAGCAAGAAATTAAAGAACAAAGTTTATAAAAGAGTGCAAAAAGCTAAAAATATAGTCACTGCAATTTTTTTACATAATTTGATAAAAATGTACTTAAAAAAACTCAAAAAATAAATTAAAAAAAACACTTTTAATGACTAGAAAATTGAAGTAAACAAAAAAAATTTTTAAAAGAAAGTAAAGAAAACTGAGAAACCATAAATAGGACTTTTTTGTTTTTCATTTTTCTTGCCTCTTTGTTTTAATTAAATTTATTTAATAAAAAATTTATTGTATGTCTTCTCATTTTTGTACATTTTTCTTTTTTTAATTTCGTCATTTCAACTTTCCAATCAATAAAACTATTAAATAAAAGTTTATTTGTTTTCAATATTTTAAATATTTTATTTCTTTGTTATTTTTGGTTCTTCTATTCATTTAAAGAAAAGTAGTAGTTGGTTTTCTTAAATCGTTTCATTTTTTTAAATTTGCTTAACAAAAAAAACTAGTTTGAAAATCGAAAATAAAAAAACAAAAAATGTTTAAAAAAGTTTATAAAAGAGTACAAAAAGCTAAAAATATATTCACTGCATTTTTTTAACATAATTTGATAAAGATGTACTTAAAATAAACAAAGAAAATAAATAATAAATAATGAAAACTACTTTTGTTTCTTGTCTCTTAGTTTTAATTCAAGTTATCTGAAAAAAATTGTAATCGATGACTTCTCATTTTTGCACACTTTTTTTTCAGTATCTTCATTTCAACTTTCCAATCAATAAAACTACTAAATAAAAGTCTGCTATTTGTTTTCTTTATTTTAATTTTTTGTTTCTTTATTTTTGATTCTTTTATAAAACAAATTTCTATCGATTTATTTAAAAAAAGTGTAATTGTGTAATTTATGAATGAAAAATTCTAATCAATAGTAGTTATTCTATCTTGTTTATACAGTTTTTTTCTAAGAAAATTTAACGGATGTACACTCTCCGTACCATCTGATAAGTGCAAAAAAATAGCTGTGTAAACAAGGTTTCATAGTATCTATTACAACAATATAACCAAAAATAAACTTAAGTACACTTCACTTAGCATAAAAAAATTGGTACTTAAAGACCTCAGATCATACCCTCCCGATTAGTTCTTCAATGCGTTTTTTATTGCCTTTTTTAAATTTGAGTAAATTTAAGCACAAAATCTAATCTAATAGATTAGAAGGAGACAAATAGCTGTGTAAACAATGTTTTGCCTTCTTTATTACACAAACCTTAAACAACCCAAGTAAATTTTTCTCGCCATAAAAAATTTTACACTTAAAAAACCTCAGACCCTATTCTCTTAATTGGTTCTTCAATTAGGTTCTAATTGCTTTTTTTAAAAATTTGATTAAATTTAAGAAAAAAAATATAAGCGATGTACACTCAAGAAAAGAAAAAACGAGACTTTTACGTATAAACAAATAGTTGTACAAACGAAGCTTTACCTTATGTATTACAGCACCAACATCAGGTAAAGTTTACTCAGCATAACCTTAGACCATATATATCCACGCTATTAGTCCTTCAACGCGTTTCTGATTTTCTTTTTTTGTAAATTCAAATAAAATTAAACAAAAGATTCAAGAGGTGTACACTCAAGAAAGGAAAAAAGAAGACACTATTTCTTAAAAAGAAAAACAATACTTGTCAGCAAATGTAAGCACAGTTTCACCTTATCTATTACAACAATAAAAACCTTAAATAATACGAGTAAATTTAACTTAGTGTAAAAAAATTGGAACTTAAAAAACCTTAGACCATATAATACCGATTAGGTCTTCAATGCGTTTATAATTATTGCTTATTTAATGCAAATAAAACTTAAACGAATAATATAACGAATGTACACTAAGAAAAAGAAAAAACCATACATTTTTCTAAACTACAAACAAAAACAAAACACCTTAAATTTGGCACTTAGAAAACCTTAGACTGCATCTTTTCAATTAATTCTTCAATGCGTTTTTGATTGCTTTTTTTTAATTGGAACAAAATTAAACGAAAAATGTAATACATGTACACTCAATAAAAGAAAAAACGAGAAGGTAAGTCTTTACCTATTAAATCTCTTAAATTTTCAGGCAAGATTGAATGTTGGCTTAAATACAAAAAATTGTACAAAAGTTTGTTTTATGGAAACGACTCGATTACTCAGATACAAAAGAGTTTCCTTATTTACGTGCTTAGTTGAGTTGTCACGCTCTGGTCTATAGCATTTTAGGGAAAAGTCTTTGCAAACGCTATAGCAATTCTCGAATTCTGGTTTATAATCATATAAAGCTCTTTTAAGTTTTGATTCGATTCTTCATTTCTTTTTACAATTTTTTTCATAAAAAAATATTTTATTTTCTGGCATTTTTTTAAATAATTTGTAGCAAGTTATTTAAGAAAAACCTAAAAAAAAAATAAAGAAAACAAATAACGAAACTAGTTTTGTTGACTAGAAAATAAATTAAAGTAAAATTTAATCACTAAAATTATTTAAAAAAAATTGTAACCGATGACTTCTCATTCATGCACATTTTTTTTAATATCTTCACTTCAACTTTCCAATCAATAAAACTATTAAATAAAAATTTGTTTATTCATTTTCATTATTTTAATTTCTATTTCTTTATTTTTCCTTCTTCCATAAAATAAATTTGTATCAATTTATTTTAAAAAAAGTTGTAGTTTTAATTTTTTTTACAAAATTCTTAATCAGAAAATAGCCTTCTTTTTTTCATTTTAAGTTTCTTAAAATAATCTAAATATAAAATAAACGTATTGAATATCTCTAAACAACTAAATTGAAAATATAAAAGTCAAGAAATTAAAGAAAGACGGTTATAAAAAAGTGCAGAAAACTAAAAATATATATTGACGGCAATTTTTTTTACATAATTTAATAGAAATGTATTTAAGAAAAACCTAAATGGCTTCTCATTTTTGTACATTTTTTTTCAATTTTTTCACATCAACTTTCTAATAAAACTATTATAGAAAAGTTTCCTTTTATTTTTTTAAAAGTTTTTAATAAAAAACCCAGTCTTTTTTTTTAAATAATCTAAACATTTACTGAAGAAAATTTTGTTTCAGTAATTTGAAAATGTTGGTTAAAAAAAATAAACGTATTAAATGTCTTTAAACACCTAAATTGAAAAAAAGGCAAGAAATTAAAGAAAAAAGTTTATAAAAGAGTGCAAAAAGCTAAAAATAGATTCACTGCAATTTTTTTACATAATTTCATAAAAATGTACTTAAAAAAACTAAAAAAATAAATAAAAAAACTACTTTTAATGACTAAAAAATTGAAGTAAACTAAAAGAAATTTAAAAAAGAAAGTAAAGAAAACTAAGAAACCAACAATAGAACTTTTTTTGTTTCATTTTTCTTGCCTCTTTGTTTTAATTAAATTTATTTAAAAAAAATGTATTGTATGTTTTCTCATTTTTGTACATTTTTCTTTTTTTAATTTCTTCACTTCAACTTTCCAATCAATAAAACTATTAAATAAAAGTTTATTTGTTTTCAATATTTTAAATATTTTATTTCTTTGTTATTTTTGGTTTTTCTATAAAATAAATGTCTATCAATTCATTTAAAGAAAAGTAGTAGTTGGTTTTCTTAAATCCTTTCATTTTTTTTAATTTGCTTAATAAAAAAAACTAGTTTGAAAATCAAAAATAAAAAAACAAAAAATTTAAGAAAAAGTTTATAAAAGAGTAGAAAAAGCTAAAAATATATTCACTGCAATTTTTTTACATAATTTGATAAAGATGTACTTAAAATAAACGATGAAAATAAATAATAAAAACTACTTTTATTGCAATTGCGCCTTTTTTTGTAAGTAATCTAAAAGAATTTTAAAAAAGGAAGTAAAGAAAACTAAGAAACCATAAATAGCACTTTTTTTGTTATTCATTTTTCTTGTCTCTTTGTTTTAATTCAATTTATTTAAAAAAACATTTATTGTATGTCTTCTCATTTTTGTACATTTTTCTTTTTTTAATTTCTTCATTTCAACTTTCCAATCAATAAAACTATTAAATAAAAGTTTATTTGTTTTCAATATTTTAAATATTTGATTTCTTTATTTTTGGTCCCTCTATAAAATAAATTTCTATCAATGTATTTAAAGAAAAGTAGTAGTTGGTTTCCTCAAATCCGTACATTTTTTAAAAATTTTTTTAACAAAAAAAACTAGTTTGAAAATTGAAAATAAAAAGGCCAAAAATTAAAAAAAAAGTTTATAAAAGAGTGCAGTAAGCTAACAATATATTCACTGCAATTTTTTACATAATTTGATAAAAATGTACTTAAAAAAAAAATAACAAAACTACTTTTAATGATTAGAAAATTAAAGTAAACTAAAAGAAAATTAAAAAAGAAAGTAAAGAAAACTAAGAAACCATAAATAGCACTTTTTTTGTTATTCATTTTTCTTGCCTCTTTGTTTTAATTCAATTTATTTAAAAAAAAAATTATTGTGTCTTCTCATTTTTGTACATTTTTCTTTTTTTAATTTCTTCACTTCAACTTTCCAATCAATAAAACTTAAATAAAAGTTTAGTTGTTTTCAATATTTTAAATATTTTATTTCTTTGTTATTTTTGGTCCCTCTATAAAATAAATTTCTATCAATGTATTTAAAGAAAAGTAGTAGTTGGTTTTCTTAAATCCTTACATTTTTTCAAAAATATTTTAACAAAAAAAACTAGTTTGAAAATTGAAAATAAAAAGGCCAAAAATTTAAAAAAAAGTTTATAAAAGAGTGCAATAAGCTAACAATATATTTACTGCAATTTTTGACATAATTTGATAAAAATGTACTTAAAAAAAAACTAAAAAAATAAATAATAAAACTACTTTTAATGACTAGAAAATTGAAGTAATCTAAAAGAAATTTAAAAAAGAAAGTAAAGAAAACTAAGAAACCATAAACAGCACTTTTTTTGTTTTTCATTTTTCTTGTCTCTTTGTTTTAATTCAATTTATTTAAAAAAAATGTATTGTATGTCTTCTCATTTTTGTACATTTTTCTTTTTTTAATTTCTTCATTTCAACTTTCCAATCAATAAAACTATTAAATAAAAGTTTATTTGTTTTCAATATTTTAAATATTTTATTTCTTTGTTATTTTTGGTTCTTCTATAAAATAAATTTCTATCAATTCATTTAAAAAAAAGTAGTAGTTGGTTTTCTTACATCCTTTCATTTTTTTTAATTTGCTTAATAAAAAAAACTAGTTTGAAAATCAAAATCAAAAAAAAAAATTTAAGAAAAAGTTTATAAAAGAGTACAAAAAGCTAAAAATATTTTTACTGCAATTTTTCTTACATAATTTGATAAAGATGTACTTAAAATAAACGAAGAAAATAAATAATAAATAATGAAAACTACTTTTGTTGCTTGTCTCTTAGTTTTAATTAAAGTTACTTAAAAAAAAATGTAATCGATGACTTCTCATTTTTGCACATTTTTTTTTTCAGTATCTTCATTTCAACTTTCCAATCAATAAAACTACTAAATAAAAGTTTGCTATTTGTTTTCTTTATTTTAATTTTTTATTTCTTTATTTTTGATTCTTTTATAAAATAAATTTCTATCGATTTATTTAAAAAAATGTGTAATTGTGTAATTTTTTTGAATAAAAAATTCTAATCAATAGTAGTTATTCTATCTTTTTTATACAGTTTTTTTTCTAAGAAAATTTAACGGATGTACACTCAAAAAAAGAAGAAACGAGACGCCGTCTTATAAGTGCAAACAAATAGCTGTGTAAACAGGGTTTTACCTTATCTATTACAACAATATAAACGAAAAAAAATTAAGTAAACTTCACTTAGCATAAAAAAATTGGCACTTAAAGACCTCAGATCATACCCTCCTGATTAGTTCTTCAATGCGTTTTTGATTGCTTTTTTTTTTAATTTGAGTAAACTTAAGCACAAAATCTAATCTAATAAATTAGAACAAGACACTACCTTTTAAGTACAAACAAATAGCTGTGTAAACAATGTTTTACCTTCTTCATTACAACATCTTAAACAACCCAAATAAATTTTTGTCGCCATAAAAAAATTTACACTTAATAAACCTCAGACCCTATCATCTCAATTAGTTCTTCAATTAGTACTAATTAATTTGGACTTTTTCGTTTAGGAGGGGCATGTAAAACCACTTTAATTTATTTTTGTGGCAACGTTTTGTGCTAAAGGTGAGCACTTCATCAAACCAAAAAATAAAATCAAGTGGATCAATCCACCGACCAAAGACATAGGCAACTTTACGAGATTGTGTTTACTAAATAATAAATAAAACATTAAACATAAAATGGTCAATAATTAAAATTTTTTAAATAACGCAGGACATAAACGTTCAACAAACAATTGACAAACAATTAGGTTCTAATTGCTTTTTTTTTAAATTTGATTAAACATAAACAAAAAATATGACAAATGTACACTAAAGAAAAGAAAAAACGAGACTTTTCCGTACAAACAAATAGTTGTACAAACGAAACTTTACCTTATGTATTACAGCACCAACATCAGGTAAAGTTTATTCAGCATAACCTTAGACCTTATATATCTACGCTATTAGTCCTTCAACGCGCTTCTGATTTTCTTTTTTTGTAAATTCAAATAAAATTAAACAAAAGATTTAAGAGGTGTACACTCAAGAAAAGAAAAAAGAGGACACTACCTCTTAAAGACAAACCAATACTTGGCAGCAAGTGTAAGCACAGTTTCGCCTTGGCTATTACAACAATACAAACCTTAAATAATTCGAGTAAATTTTAATCAGTGTAAAAAAATTGGAACTTAAAAAACCTTAGACCATATAAAACCGATTAGGTCTTCAATTCCTTTATAATTATTTCTTATTTAATGCAAATAAAACTAACTAACGAATTTAAGGAAAAAAAACTAGACATTTTTCTCAACTACAAACAAAAACAAAACAACTTAAACAACTCAAATAAATTTGGCACTTAATGACCTACATCCTTCTAATTAGTTCTTCAATGCGTTTCTGATTGTTTTTTTTAACTCAAACAAAATTAAACGAAAAATGTAACACATGTACACTCAATAAAAGAAAAAACGAGAAGGTATGTCTATACCCTTTAAATCTCTTAAATTCTCAGGCAAAATTGAATGTTGGCTGAAATAGAAAAAAATGTACAAAAGTTTGATTTATGAAAATGACTCTATTACTGAGATACAAAAGTTTCCTTATTTACGTGCTTAGTTGAGTTGTGACGCTCTGATCTATAGCATTTTCGGGAAAAGTATTTGCAAACGCTATAGCAATTCTCGAATTCTGGTTTATAATTACATAAAGCTCTTTTAAGTCTTGAATCTGGAAAAAAAACATTAAGAAGCTTCTTCATGACAATGTATTAAAATCGTTAACAGAAATGGAAAACCTTTTCGATACACTCATAATTCATTTGATTGGTGGCAAACTGGATTCTCAGACAACTAAATAGTGAAAAACGCTCAAAAGCAATAAGAAAACAGATTTATTTACACTTGACGATTTCAAAAAGTTTCTCAATAGTACCTACTCTTTATTTGATTGATACTCTCAATTTGAAACAAGATCAACCGAATACTCTGAAGGTTAAAGTGACTTTTACAGCCTACTATATTGTACAAAAACAGTCCCAGCAAAGTTACAAGACTTAAAAAATTGTGTGCTACAAATGTCATAGCACTGCTACGTGTAGAAAAAACAGATCTCCCACTTCTTCAAAACACTTATCTTGGTTGCGTAATTAGTAGTCCTCTTCTAACTAGCAATAATAAGCAAATTATGTGTTCTGATTATGTGAATTTTCAACTGTCAAAGTTTTGGGAAGTTGAACAATTGACAGAGCTACAAAGTTGTACGCGTGCCTCTGATGGTCGTCTTATTGCGCAACTTAGTTTTCCTGTTGTAAAAGCAATTTCATGGTAACGATGCTTTAAGCACATTGTAACCGTCGTTTAATCTCCGGACGTATTTCTTTTGGGACAGACCCGGAATTTGAATTTATTTTATTAATTTCGTCTTCTTTAAGATCACTGTAGTAATTTGGCATTAATTTATTAAAATTACTTCAGGTGTTTAAATTCATCTTAACTATTAGTGTTTATTTAATTAAACACTTATTTACTGTGTATGTACTTAAGTCATTTAGGTCGATTTTATTGTCATACGTTTCAAGTACATTTCATAATTTATTAGTTCCGTCAGTATTTAGTTTTGGGTTTCAAACATGAAGATTATAACTAAGTCTACTGCTTTAGATATTTTTGTTTTTGTTAACGTTGCATTTCGCGTTGTGAGAAACGTAGTCAACGGGCCCGTGCTTTTGCGTGTTGATTTAATTTGGCATTTTTTTCTACACGTCTTGAACTGTTGGTGTCTTTTACAAAGATTTACGTCAATAGTTTTAAACTTTGGAAGCAGGTAATAAAATAGATTTTCATTTTTAGAAGTTAAATTTCTCAAATTTGAAGATTTCGGGGATATATGTTTTTGACTCGAGGATTTAGTTACGGTGGGTTTCAGCTCTTAATACGTGGGTAGTGGTGCCTGTAGGGTTATAATGGGTTCAATGAAAGTTTATTTAAAAAAAAAAATTAGCTGCTTCTGTATAAAAACAATTTAACATTCATCATCATATTTTATTAATAAAGAGATTTAACAAATTACCCGTTTTTGATTAAAAACTGTAAGAGACATCCAGGAATAGACATTATATGTACTATATAATTTAAATACTTCCTTTTTGAAAAGTCAATTATAACGACAAAAGAAAGTTACAAACAAATAGAGCGTTTCGTTACAAACTGGGATTTAGAAATTAATTAATGCACTTCTCGAGTACAGACAAAGAAGATACAGGATTAAGACGAGAAAATTAAAATTTTTGAACTAAAACGTCGATTAATTAATTAACAGTTTCGCTTAATCGTCTTATTTTTGAAATGAAAATGTTGTAAATTGATAACGAAATAAAGTTTCAGCGTATCTTATTAAACGCAATTTGTGAGTTGAATGCGCGTTTTAATAGAAACTAAATTTCAATTTAACGCGAATTCGTGTTAATCCTGATACACCATCTTTAGGTAGACGATATTGAAATCAATTCAGTTTAAAATAAATGATTTGTAAGTTGAGTTGCAGATTGCTTCAAATATATGCGCATAATTTGACAGAGATGAAATTCAAACTTAGTAAATTATTCAAGGATAAACCACAAAATCTAGCAACGAACCAAATAAGCAAATCCACCTATATGCAAATATGCATCCACATTTATTTGATACAAATCTCCAATTTCGATCCGAAAAACTAAAACCGCAGAGCGGGATTTAGCGGCGAACCGTTTTTGCTATTGTTGGGATGATAAAAGGAATTATAATCTAATTAATTACATCTTTACTATCATCACTGGTGCGAAGTGAATTTCAAAACTGCAAGCAATGTCTTTGATATATTATAATGGACCTGGAAAATCTCCAAACCTGTTACGTTATAAAAGCTCTACCCGTCTAGTTTATGTTAGTTTTATAATCGTTCGACTGTGAAGGTTTCAATAAACCTTAATTTTGCTCTTAAGTAATTACCAAACCAGTCAATCGAAGCAGTCTTAATTAGCTTTGATTTCTATAGCAGTCGCAATGAGCCGTTTTTACAACGTATTAAAATAGTTATTGGATGTTTAATTGAAACGGTATTTATTGTATCTGACTTTTTCATAACTTATCTCTTAATCTTTTGTTTCATAGTTTTAGACGCAAGTTTGTTTTCAGTTTATTTATTCTTTTTTTATATTAATTACTGTTTTAACCATTACGATTTTATTCAATGTAAAATTTTGTTAACGTAATACACGTTCTTCTCAAAATTCCATCAAAACGGCATTTAATTTATATAATTAGATTACTTATATCTTCAGTAATTAAATGCTTGCTAAGTATTTTAAAATACGGTTGCATTGTATTAGTGCAAAAATATTTAGCACACAAAAATTATTATATTGCCGTTTTTTAAATTTATTTATTATCACCAAGGTAAACGTAACTAATCACTAAGCGCACACGTAAAAACTGGCCGCAACCACCAACACACGTGCACAGGCCTTTCAGTAGCACGAAACACCACCCATCAAAATCAACAATAAAACCGTGATTTTCAATAACAACCAACAAAAACTACCTTAAACAAAATTTTAAACTAACAACTAAATATAGTTACTGCAAAAACAGCGGACTTTACTAAAAGACGCTTAAACAATACGAACTGTCGGCACGAGAATAATATTATTCGTTCCAGGATGCAATATTCTGTCCTAGGGGGGATCGAAAAAAACTAATTTTTGATAATGCTTTTGGGGTAGTGCGGAAAAGTTGCCTCTACATATAAGTAACTTATGTGCAAAATTACACCAACCTAAGATAACGTCTTCTGCCCTGGCAAGGGGCGTAAAATTTCAAAATTTTAGCAAAATCGCCAAAACTTATTTATTTTTTTTTTTCAATTTTTTAAGTGTCACTGCACTTTGCGGTAGTGTGCAAAAGTTGCACCTATGTATGGTTAATTACTGTGGAAAATTTGACGTCCCATGAACAATATCTTCTGTTCTGGCAAGGAGCCTGAAATTACCCAAAAATCGACAAATACACTGTTTTCTCATTATATCCTTAGGTATAAATATAATTATTTTGGCAGCAGATTTTCCAAATTATTATTTTTATTATTTACCAATAATAATGATTAAGCTTATTATTTAAGTTTAGATGGAAATTTTTTTTGTTACAGCTCGTGAACTGAGCTCGCAGTGAGCATAAACAAAATATAGCAAAATCTTCAAAATTTTCAAAGCGAGGAGCATTAGACTGCCTAATTTTCGGATCACCGACAGATTTTGGAAGGATGCTTCCAACATACGAGGATATTATTAAGTGCTGCATTGACGAAAGATGGCGCCTTGGATTTGAAACAACCGGTAACAAGGAACCCGCATTTTCTTCCATCGCAGAACAAATTTGTGTAAAGCTGCAAATGCTGTATTCTGATGCTTCCATTCCGACATTCAAAGAAACGTGTCCTTGATATGATTCATGCATATCACAAGAAATATATCGATATCAAAGCAGTATATAAAAGAATAGAGAAAAGCATAATAACTAAAGCAAGGGTGAAGAAGTTTAAAGAAGAAGCACGCTTTCTTTTTGATATAGCAGCTTGTAAGTGCTCCACGTTTACAGAGTGCAATTGCCCGAAGGAATCCAAGGTCCCCGTTAAGGAACAGACATTTCTTGCTGATCAAAGAACAAAGCGCCTAATGTGCATTGGATCGCTAGATTTGCGAGAAACCAAAAAGCTTCAAGCTCGTGCCGGAAGGAACGCAAAACAATTCCTTTGTGGTTATAAATCTACTGCGTCCTGCTCGTGGCAGCCTGATGGTGATGAGCCCTTGTCAACATCAACGTTCTTAGAAGACGATGAGGCAATTGATGAGGATAAGGAACCTGAACCTGATAACTACGACTACAATCCCGGACCGTCGACTTTATCCTCTTCGCAAATGCGAAGGAAACTTACAAATACCGCATTAATAAGCCAAAGATTTGGGGTAATGCTTCAAGCCACGGCTGCCATAGCCTCTAGCGTTTTGCATGACTTAGGCCTAGTCTCTGAATCGGATACATCTTTAGTTATTGATAAGAACAAAATTGGTAGAGAGGGGCATCGAACCATGCAAGAGCTTCAAAAGCAGAGTTCAGACATTGACAATGATCATTGAATAGGTCTTTACTTCGACGGGCGACGTGACAAAACATTGTCAAGGGAAAGGGTAAATGATAAATACTACCAAAGAACAATTGTAGAGGAGCACTATTCCTTGGTGAAAGAACCAGGATCTAGATACATCGGTCATGTTACACCTGCTTCAGGATCAGGTCTAGCCATTGCTGAAAGTATTTACAACTATATTACAGCAGAAGTGCCCGGAGGTTTCAACCATATTCTTGTGCTAGGGTGTGATGGAACGGCCGTAAATACCGGCGTACACAAAGGAGTACTGCGTTGTCTTAAACTGAAGACCGGAAAAGCTGTGCAATGGGCTGTTTGTCAACTACATTTCAATGAATTGCCTCTCCGTCACTTGTTCGAGTTCCTCGATGGTCCCACCTCTGGACCCTCTTCCTACACTGGTTGGATTGGAAAATCTTTGAAGGCGTGTGAGCTGCTTCCAGTGGTAACATGTTAACTGCACCTTGCCATCCCATGATACATCCACTTTGAGTAAGGACCAGAAGTATCTGAGGGATATTGCTCTCGCCGTTAGCTCAGGCATATGTCCTTCAGATCTTGCTAAACGCAATCCAGGTCCCCTAAACATGTCCCGCTAGTTGACAACAGCTAACAGGATATTAAGACTGTATGTTTCCACCACGGAACCATCAGACAGCTTACGTATCCTAGTAGAATTCGTTATAAGAGTGTATGTGCCATCTTGGTTCCGCATCAAAGTTCATCATTCAATTTAGGATGGAGCTCGAAATCTTTACCACTTCATTCAGTCATCCAGATACTTCAATCAAGTTTACCGCGACGTTGTAGACAAAGTGATTTCTCGGAATGCTTACTTCGCATCTCCAGAAAACATTCTGCTCGCGATGCTGGCTGATCAAAGAACACATATCAGAACCCTTGGCATTCGCAGAGTAATAAAAGCACGAAAATCAAATAAGACAGTGGGAAACGTTGGGATTAGAAAGTTCAATATCCCACAAATAAACTTAGAAGCAAACAACTACGTCGACATAATTTACTGGTCGACCAGCAAAGTAACGCCACTACCCATTCTAAATGACGCGACGTGACTACACAAGACTTGCAAAGTATGCTGGAAAGACCAATACCAATTGACTGGACTTTTACAAAGTTCCCATGCCACACACAAGCTGTGGAAAGAACAGTAAAGTTGGTTACCAAGGCCTTAAAGAAAATGTATAGTGATAACAACCGGGACGGATCGCTCCACTCTGAAATCGAGAAAAGCCATGCCTGAATTTAGGTGCAAGAGACAGTACAAAACCTAAAGACTTAACAAAAGACACATTTTTGTACTTTAAATTTTGAAGACTTATTTCTTATATCTAATAGTAAGCGAGTGTATGACAATTTTGGTTTATATTTAATAAATATTAAATAATGAAGAAAACATTGTATTTTTCGATTTTTGGGTAATTTAAGACTCCTTGCCAGAACAAAAGATATTGTTCATGGGACGTCAAATCTTCCACAGTAATTAACCATACATAGGTGCAACTTTTGCACATTACCGCAAAGTGCTGTGACACTTAAAAAATTGAAAAAAAAATAACTTTTGGCAATTTTACTAAAATTTTGAAATTTCACGCCTCTTGCCAGGGCAGAAGACGTTATCCTAGGGTGGTGTAATTTTGCACATAAGTTAATTATATATAGAGGCAACTTTTCCGCACTACCCCAAAAGCATTATCAAAAATTAGTTTTTTTTGATCCCCCATCCTTTAATGTAGAAGTAAACTCGACTCGTCTTTGATATCTATCAATATCTATTGGCTAAAGCTAAAGATTTTGATCACTTTCCGCGTTGATATAGTGTGTGCAGATGTTCATTTTTGCATTTGAGCAAAAAGTCATAGCGTAATCTTTGTATCAATTCCCAACGCAAAAGACGAAACATGTGCAAAGATGTCACAATTATAAATCGATTTAATACAAGTAGTGACCACAGACTCGCTATGGCAAAAATTGTCATAAACACCTGCCTGGAAACCAAAAAAAAAACACACCATCAATAAAAGATTTACGGAAAAAAGAAAGACAATACAAGATTCTAATAGAACGAAAACTGGAGCCCGTAGAAAATCTAGACAAGCTGAAACGAAACAAACTTATAAACAAAATAACAAACTGTATAAATACTGCCGTCAAACAAGTCTGCTTCTAACTACCCAAAAAAAAATATTAGCGATCAAATATCCAAGCTTATAACAAAAAGAAGAAAGACGGACAGAAATTTTCCCAAATATGAAGAATTAAATAAGAAAAAAAAATAAATCCGAAAGCCAAACTAAAAAACCACAAAGGAACCATTGTAACAGATAGAAAAAATATTGCAAACACTATATAGAAGCTTTATCAAAATTTGTATAAGCTACATGTGCAAATGACAAACGAGCTAAAAGGAAAAAAAACATTAGAAATATTAGATGTTAAAAATAACAAAATAACACGTCAAGGTTAAAAGAATCAACGTTAGCGTTATTAATTTAAAAAATGAAGTTTTGAATTATACTCAAAAAAACTGTGTCCTAGACAAAATTCAATTTTTGTTTCACTCAAAAATCACGTGGTAAAAATAAAAAAAAACATTAGAAATTTTAGATGTTAAAAATAACACAAAACCAAAACGTTCGCATTAAAATAAATTTGATTAACGTTATTAATTTTTAAAATGTAGTTTTTGAACCTAAGCAGCGTACGCTTTTTAGCTACACTCAAAAAACTGTGCCTTAGACAAAGCTCAATTTTTATTTCAGTCAAAAATCTTATGGCAAACATGCAGAAAAAAAAGACATTTCAGACGTTAAAAAAAGCACAAAAAGTAACACGTTAACGTTAAAATAAATTTAATTAACGTTATTAATTTTAAAAATGTAGTTTCTGAACCTAAGCAGCAGACGGCTTTTGCCCATACTCAAAAAATTGTACCCTAGACAAATCAGTCAAAAACCACGTGGTAAAAAACAATAAAAATCAACAAAATTTAGATGTTAAAAATAACATAAAAAGTAAAACGTTGACATTAAAATAAATTTAATCAACGTTATTTACTTTAAAAATGTAGTATTTGTACCTAAACAACCAAGGTTTTTTTACCACACTAAAAACTATGCCAGAGACAAAGTTCAATTTTTATTTCAGTAATAAATCACGTGGTAAACATACAAAAAAAATATTAGAAATTTTAGACGTTAAAATAACATAAAAATAACACATTGACGTTAAAATAAATCTAACTAAGGTTATTAATTAAAAAAATTGAGTTTTTGAACCTAAGAACCAAACGCCTTTTGGCAAAACTCTAAAAACTGTTCTCTATGCAATGCTCAAATTTTGTTTTAGTAAAAACCAGGTGATAAAAATGCAAAAAAAACATTAGAAAAATTAGATTTTGAAAATAACATCAAAAATAACACGTTGGCGTTAAAACAAAATACATTAACGTTATTAATTTAAAAAATAAAATTTTGAGCTATACTAAAAAACTGCGTCCTAGACAAAGCTCAATTTTTGTTGCAGTCAAAAACCACATGGTAACCATGTAGAAAAAATATTAGAAATTTTAGACGATAAAAATAACATGTAAAGTAACACGTTAACGTTAAAATAAATTTAACTAACATTATTAATTTTAAAAATGTAGTTTTTAAACCTAAATAACAAACGTTTTTTTTACCACACTCTAAAAACTGTGCCCTAGATCAAACTCAATTTTTATTTCAGTAATAAATCACGTGGTAAACATCCAGAAAAAAATATTACAAACTTTAGACGTTAAAATAACATAAAAACCAACACATTGACGTTAAAATAAATCTAACTAACGTTAAGAAAGATAGAGGAGAAATCAAAAATACCGGGTCTGAAAAAATACCTGAGATAGATAAGACAGAGCTAAGAATAGGACTAAAATAAATGAAGACATGCAAAACTCTAGGAGAAGACAATATTACTACCAAAATGATCAAAGTAGGAAGAAGAACGCTGAAAAAGGCAATGCTGAAACTGATGAATGGATGCGATACCAAAGGGATTTACAAAAAAGGCGACAGCACAAATCTAGAAATGTACCGACTTATCAGTTTGTTATCGGTATACTATAACTACTCAGCAAGATACTGAGACTCACAGCTAAACTCGATTTCTATCAACCAATTGAACAAGCAAGCTTTAGAAAAGGCTTCAGCGCAATCAACCACATACAAGAAGTTCGAACATTTATCAAAAGATGTACTGAATACAACAGCCCACTACAACGCATTTATTGACTACCATAAAATTTTCGATTCTGTTGAAACCTGAGCATGGCAAGAGCGCGGATTGATTCATGATATATTAGGCTCATCAAGCATATATATAAAAAAGCAACGTTGAAAATGATTGATGAAAATTTGGCGACCAATTAAATATCAGTAGAGAGAGGAGTGAGACAAGAATACACAATCTCCCCTAAACTCTTCACCCTGGCTCTTGAGAACGTATTTAAGACACTACCCTGGCAAGATAAAGGCAATAAAATGGATGAAACGAGATTAAACAATTTAAGACTCGCGGACGACATAGTTTTAGTAAGTAACACTGCAGAAGAATTAAAAGACGTGATGCATGAATTAAACGAGACTAAAACTATGAGCCCAGAAAATATTAGTATTACTTTAAGAAATCAACCTATAGAAAATGTCCAAGAATACAGCTGTTTAAGACACAACATCAAAAGAGAAAAAGAAAAAATAGAGAGATTAATCTCACATGGGCATCTTTTGCAAAACTTATTTATATGCTTAAAAACACCAAAATACTAAGCAATCTCAAGTGAAAGATATACGATGCATGCATCCTACTGGTCGCTACGTATGTGTTACGTGCATAAATTTAAAAATGCACTACCCTGTATATTGGTGGAATTAAAATTACTTTTCCATTTATCGACGCCATCTATCGGGCATCGATGGTCGCTTCGTATTGAGAAGACGATAGACGGCCATTTTGGCTTTAACATCGTTTACGACATAACCTATGTCTGGGTGAATTAAAAATCGTTTTCTTAAAACATCCACGTGTTGTGACACGATGTGTAATGAAAATATCTATAATTAATTAATTTGTTCCACGCAGGGTAAATCATTTCTATTCTTTTTTTGATTAAAGGTAATTTCTATGTCTTTTCATTAGCGCCATGTGCTACTTTCCGAATCTGGGTGTTCTTGTCCTAGTTTCTGGTCAAGTTTTAATCTACGAGGGAAAAGAAAGCTTTAGACCTATGAACGCTGCGATACAAGCGCAGAATTTCTATGCGGAGGCGATTGACCTTTAAATAATACCACCTTGTAAGCAAGGGTATATGTACCAGACACGATTGAATTTCCCTTCAGAGGCAATTGATACCTAATACCATCTTTGACGAAATGACATATTGTAACAGCATACGATGCGTTTCAGTTCTCTTATCTTTTTTTTAACATTTCCTTTTCCCTGTTGTAGTTTGTGAGTCACCAGGTAGACACGATTATTTTCAGGAAGTTTAATTACAGGAAGCCAGTAGGAAAACGTTTTCTGAAAGTACACCTGAATCTTGGTAAGTCATTTTTTGATTTCAATTATTTGCTGTCGCTATGGTGCTACTCATGAATAATCATATTTACTAATCGTGTCGAAACGACAAAAAAAGATCTGGCGCCCGTTAAAATAAAGTCACTTGAATCTCCCCTCTCTCCGACAGGTATTGTTTCAATCCTACAGCGAATTGGCCGGTAAGTTCGTAAACTAGTAGAAACTTGTAGCATATGGCATGGAAACAATGACGCCAACAAAACACAGCGCAAACAAATTACAAATCTCCCCACGAGCAATCTAAACAGCCATGCTCGGAGTCAGCCTAAAAAATAAGATCCGAACGAATGCATAAAAGCAAGAACAAAGGTTGAAGATATTGTAGGAAATATTGCGAGACTGAAATCGCGTTGATCGGGTCATATCGCTAGAGAAAACATAAAGTGGACAAAGAAACTATTACAATAGCGACATTAAAAAACAAAAAAAACGTCTTCTACGTGCCAAAACCACTTCAACGTGTCATCAAAACTAGTGTCTAATAAAAAAAAACTGATGTGGTTGTGTAGCAGCATTACCAACTACATGAACCATGCGGGGAAAACCAAATATTGTATTCATGGCGGATAGATCATCGATTTGGTCATTTTCGTTTTGATAATACCAGAGACCACTACAACCGGCACGTGGAAATACATCATCACCTAAAACAAAATCAATATTTCCGGGAACGTTCCAGTCGGGATCTACCAAATTCATGGTCCTAAACCAAAATTGTTCAGAAATTAATTAGTGTGTCCAAGAGCGGACCTAATGACTATGTCGCCTAGGCTCCTGACAAACGATTGTACAAGATACTAAGACGATTGCAATTCTCTGCGATGAAGTTAATTTGATTTCCTGAGTCACAAAGTTCAATTTTACAAAATGCAGACAAAAAAAATATACCTGCCAAGGACATGTGACAAGAAAACTAAAATGGATACAACACAATGTTTCTCAATGTATCCAGCAAGCTATAGACACCAAAAGTTGATAAATTATTCGTGTCGAAAAACTATGTGTTAACCATAACGATTTTATTCAATGTAAAATTTTTAACGTCTCTGTGTACAATTTTCCATATCTGCTCTACACCTACCACCTGTAATTCCAGTAATAACGCTCTTCTCAAAGCTCCATCAAACCATTGAATGTATATAATTAGATTATTTATATATTGAGTAATTAAATGACTTCTAAGCATTTTAAAATATGGTTGCATTTTATTAGTGCAAAAATATTTAGTACACGAATTATTAAACTAGACGTCTTTCAGGATCTCGTGAACTGTGGCGCTGTAGTCTGTATATGTCAAAATATTGTTATTACCCGTCTTACAAACATTCGCTGATACATTTTTTCTAACCTAACTTTGCTTTTATCGTTGTATTGGTTGTTAATAGGTCTTTAAGTATTATTATAAGTAAATTAATTTTTATTTAATAAATAAACATTCGATTATTTTTAATTTTTATTGATGTGAGTGCCTTTTAAGTAGACTAACGTTTTTGGAATTCAGATAGACTTGTCTTTGACTTTTAGTTTATTAATTCCGATTTTCGACTCAAGGTCACAGTTCACGAGATAATGAAACGCCTCTACCATTTTTGTATTTATATATTATTCTATCACCAAGGCAAACGTAACTAACCACCAAACGCGCACTTAAAAACTGTTCTCAACCACCAACACACGTGCACGAATAATTGCCTACATCACAGACTTTTCAGTAGCACGAAATAATTAATTATACTTTTATATAAAAATTAATTCAATTTGTAAAATAACTTTTTGTTGTTCATATAGTAAAACACAAAAATTAATAAATTTTTGATAAATTAACTTAGAAAGTTGTGGATGGTGTATTAAAGTAATTAAATAAACTTTCTAATATTATTTATTAGTCAACTACAGAAAGAAACTAAATAAAAACAAACTCGAGTTAAAATTTGTGAGTTTGCTTTTATTCTTTTTGTTGTTAACTTTCAATTTGTGATTTTATTCATTAATTTTTTAATTACTTTTTTTTGTTTAATTATGTACAATATAAAAAACAAAAAGTAGGTAAACATTTTGATGACGAAACCAAACTAATTTTTTGCTTCAATTTGTTGCATCATATTTGTTTGCTGTTATAAACTTTACATTTAAATTGTTTCATTTACAAAGCATAATTAGTTATACCGTTTCAAATATAATAGCAATTATAACGTTACAAAACACTAATTATAAATTTTAATTTAATTAAAATCATAATTCCGCTCCCCTTTGAACCAAAACTTAACTTTTTAAAGCGCAGTTTTGATCAAATAAATAAAGACTAAAACATCTGATTAAAAACGTCAAAAAACTTTGATTATTTTTTTTTTGCTTAAATAAATTTGTTCAGAAAAGTTGGGAGTATTAAAAAATCTATCAGGATAATATCAAGAGGATATAAAAAATATGTTGAGTGTCTAAATCAAATTTATATAAAACTTTTTTAATAGAAAATTTGTTGCTCACAGTTTTTTGTATTTTTATTTAATATACAACAAATTTTTTAGATGACCAGTCTTACCGATGTAGACTAAACCACACGAACAAAGAAATTTCGTATACACCTCAAGATAAAAGTGTAAGGAATGTGTCCATTAATTTAACAAGAAATTCTAGCTAAGCGTCTCTTATTACTTATGTCATTTTAAAATCGATAAAAAACCTGTGCTTTCTAAATTTATTTAAAGACTGGAATTTGCGTTCTCAGACACTGGTGCTGATCTATCAATTTTTTAACACAAACAATAAAATCAACACTTTTTATATTGTCTCAGATAAGCCTCTGACGTATTGAATGCTAAGTAGCGCTTTCGATAGTTTTTCTTTTTTTTTTCGTTTCTGGCTTATATTGGTTTAGTGTTTATAAAGAAGTATTTCTATTATCTTTTTTGGGCAGCCATTTTGTTTTAGGTCCCTTTTTATGTTTCTTCTTGAAATTTTTTCTTTGTGTTATATAACTCTGTCGAATAAAGACTCATTTTTTCGTGGTCGTTCAGTAATTGCCTGCAAGGTTAAGGTATTGGCGGAGTTTACCTTAGTGCACTACGCCATCATCATCATCAAAAACTCCACTACTATAGATATTAACAAGAAATAAACTTTGATTGTCAAAAATCCGGTTAAGCCACAAATCTACGGTCTTCCCAAGATACACAAAGAAGGAGTCCCCCTTCGACCGATAGTGAGCACCATCAATTCACCAACCCAATCGTTAGCACGCTATCTAGCTGCAAAACTTTTGCCGTTGACAGGAAATACAGAAACTCACATTAAAGATTCTGCAGACTTTGTAGAGAAAATTAAGAACTTGCGTATAACAAAAGAAGATATCCTAGTCAACTTTGACGTGGTATCTCTTTTTACTAAAATCCCGGTCAACGAAGTGTTGTTTTTGCTCAAGGAGAAAATTACTGAAAAAAAAGTTCTGCTCATCAAACTCTGCCTTAAAAACACTTATTTCAGTTATAACGACAACTTGTCGCGACCATGGATTCACCGCTCTCTCCAGTTATAGCCAATATTTACATGGAATATTTTGAAACTAAAATTATGAAAAATGTTTAGTTAAAACCAAAAATTTGGCTCAGATATGTTGATGATACGTATGTTGTATGGCCTCATGGCAAAGATAAACTAAATCAATTCTTTCAACATCTAAACTCTGCACATAACAGCATTAAATGCACTATGGACTTCGAACATAACCACAGTCTAGCCTTTCTTGATGTACTGGTGATAAGGAAAAATAACGGAAAATTGGGACATTCCGTTTACAGAAAGAAAACGCACTCTAACAGATACTTAAACGCCGAATCTCACCACCATCCAGTACAGAAGAATACTGTTTTGCATACTTTAGCCAAAAGAGATATACGTGTGTCAGATAATAAAAATCTACGAAAGTAAAAGGAAACATTGTTGGAGTCCCTACAACAAAATGGATACGGGTTCAAAGAGATCCAAAACGCATGGAGAAGAGCAATAAATCCAAAAGTCAAAGAAGACTAAAACCTCCTACTAGCACCGCTTATTTACCATACTGTATGGGTTCGACAGACAAAATAAGCAGAGTGCTAGAGAATCATAATATTAAAACTGTCTTTACGACTAAGGATACTCTGAACACCTGGTTTACATCTGCCAAAGACAAACAAGAGACTTTTAAACATGCCGGAGTTTACAAAATTTCTTGTTCCTGTGGATCAAGTTATATATGACAGACGGGACGCTTAAAGTTAGAGTAAAAGAACATATGGTTGACTGCAAACACCGCAGAGTTACTAAATCAGCAGTGGCAGAACACGTGTGGAACCAAGGACACACGCTGAACTTGGTCAAAACTAAAGTGTTGGCTAGAACTCCTTTCTACTTTCCCAGACTAATCTGCGAACCTGTGGAAATAGAAAAACGTCCATGTAATATGAACCGAGAAGACGGTTTAAGACTCAGCAAATCTTGGCTACCAGTATTATATCCTCTAAGACAAAGAGGAGAGTAATAACGAAGTCAGTCAAGCGGTAACGGAAAAATAAAACCCGTTAATCACGCTAATCGCTATTGGTATAAATATCGCCATTTACACTTTTTCTTTCAGTGACATTTACTACTCTGAAGATGCAAGCTGCAATGTCTTGCAAAACGTCAGTTTGTTTGGGTTCACGAACGACAATACGGCAAAGGCCAAGTTCTACTTCTTGTTTTGGCTCTCAAGAAGAGACTAGGACCAAGCCTAAGTCTGGGTGTTTTACTAAAACGTGGTCTAAACCAAAAGTTGCTTTTAATCATAAACATAACCGCGAAAGCTTAAGATTTTACATATTAGTGCATACATTTTCAACGTCAATGCTGACCTATTGATCTTGTTGTTGCAGCTTTACTGCCCTGAGAATATCAACGAAATACCTAGAGTTGTTGACAAAATGTGGGCTTGAAGCTTGGCTAGCTGCCATGTAGATCCATTACGAGAGCTGTGTAATAGATAAATTCCATCAAACTCTAAAGATAACGTTGATGACGCTACAGCCCGAGAAGAGTGTTACGTTAAAAATATTTTGGTGTGGTTTTCGTGTTGTGGGATTTTTGCCCTATAATACGTTTGCATATTGGAGTTTAATAAATAGATTTCCGCTTAGTGCGTTAAGAAAGTTGCACGAGTGTGCTAGTGTCAGTTTCGGGGGTTTCCGCCATTTTAAGTATTTTAAATTATCCACGCTGATTTTGAATAAATAAATAGGTAAAAATGAAGCGTCCTTAAGTATTCGAACACGAGAATGTAGACGACCATACTATTAACTACCTAAAAAATCGCTTCCTATAACCATTATTTAACAATGTTTTCATTTCTATTTTTGTAAAAATGAGTGAATAAACACTACGTTTCGATTGCAATAGTATCTGCAATGGTCATAATGACGCTAACTTGTACGTAGGAGATTGAATACTAAAGTAATAGACAAAGAATAATAGAAAACCAGACAAAAACATCCATTATAGTGTGCATTTAAAAATAAACGTTTAATCTTATAGACTTAACTACAGTCATACACAAACCCTTTGAAAATACCTTCAAAAAAAGTGACATAAAAATTTAACATCTTCAGTACAAACATTTAAACGCAATAAAATTTAAAGCAGAAATACGTTAAGCCACTAGATAACGTGCTACCACGTCTAAGTAAATTTACCAGACCGCGTCGCCAAAAAGATTTGATAAAATGCAAAAAACGGACAATTCATACAAATATTATTTCAGCCACGGACCATCGTGAGTACATAAATGCTTAAAGAAATTAAATTAAAGTAATGTAAGCAAAAACGAAGAACTAAGCCAACGTTAACAGTTACAAGCAAGTAGGATTACAAATAAACGTTTCAAATAATAGATAGAAGTACATCTAAATATAACCACAAATAACCAAACAAGTAAACGAATACAACAAGCTATTAAATTAGATAAAGAAAACCAGAGAACAAAAATTGTTTAATAGACTAAACCAAATAATAAAACACCCTTGAAAACAAACACTTTAAAACAAAAGTATTTGCAGTCTGTTTTAACCTATACAGTCTTTACATGGACGTTAACTAAATGCAACATCGAAAGAGAAGCGATGACACAAAGAGCAATAGAAGAATATAAAGGATAGTGCAACACACTAATTGTAAAAAGTTAAAAAAGTAAATCTTAGGATGACCTGCTTCGGATAGCTTGACATCGGAGATGGTCGTGGATCAAGATAGTAGTGACCGGAGTAGAGTGATTAGTCTGTGCCATGCGACACCTTTCTTTGCGAATTGAAAAGAAGGTTTAAAGAAAGTTACATTATACAAAATATGAAATATGCAATTATGACTAATCAAATTACTTTTGGTTTACTAGTAGGTTGCGAGGTGACAGATAAACCCTAAATTGAAACAGAGAATGAAATATTCTTTAAGATTAAGAACGAAACTATTTTAACGAATTTGATTTTGGTACAGCCCGTGTAGGTGACGTCAACTACTACGGTTATATTCAACGTAATTTCACGTAAAAATATGTACTGCAAGGACCATTTCCTTGATCTCTACACAACTACGACCCAATTATAATCGATTCTAAATTTACGCCCTTTTTATAATACAAATACTAATTAAAACATTTTATATTAAAGTTAACACTAATTATTCATTGATTCACTAATCATGTTACAATTAAAATTACATATATGACCCATGCACCGCGAAAAATTTGTTTTCAAAACTAACAAGTTAAAGTTTTGATTGCACTCTCGCGAGGTAGAAAGTTTTCCGTTTACTCTTTGATTAAAATCTATTTTCACGCCCAATGGGCAACTAATCTTCTAAATAAGGAACCCAATCGGCAGCAGCAGAGAAAACCAAAAACACAAAAAAATAAAACCATCAAAAAGAAAATAGGAGGTAACCAATATGGAAGTTAAAATTTGTTATGTTAAAAGTATTCTAATATAGGTTGCGTGTAGTATGAACGCCCTCTTGCTGCATTCAGATTGTTGCCTGTCATTTTTTTGTTTTTTCTTGACGTATGGAATTAATAAAAGAAAAAACACGACATTTCCCGTCAATGTGAGAAGAATTGTACATGAAATTCTAATGTACGCGTCCAGTGAGACCGTTATAAATAGGTGCATTAATTTTACTTCATATGTGAGGGTTTCTTTGGGGTAAGTATTACTTTCAAGTTTTGTAACATAACTTGATTTTACCATAATTATAATAGCAACCTCGGCTAGCGCTAAGTGTTTACTATTTTAGAATTATACATGTCAATTAAATACATTCCTCTGGCATCGATTCATTGGAACGTATACTA